>APFE030475090.1:91368-116655 GCA_000404065.3 Pinus taeda
TTATGGAGTAAATATAAAAAATGTTTTATTTATTTACCATACTTTTCATTTATTTATATTTTTATTAATTCACCGTACCCCTTTTATAAATATGGTTATTGGCCCATAGGATTCACTTAAATAAAACCTATTCTTGAAAATGGGCGAATGGATTCACTTAAATAAAACCTATTCTTGAAAATGGGGCGAATGGAAGGTTGTAACTCCTAATTTCAAGGGCTAAATTTACCTTTTTTACCCTCTCCCTTAAAATAAGGTGGGCTATTTGAGGTGATTTGTAAAAATGTACTATGATACAAAATATTCGCCCACTAAAAATTTAAAACCCCTTAATTTCGCCAAAGGGCAAACATTCGCCCCTAAAATCACCCCTAGTTGGAAAGGAAAAATTATGCTTTACAAGATGGTGTAGGCATCATCAAGGACTTCTACCTCTAAGAGCTAAGGTGAAGACAAAGCCCGAGTAAGAGTTAAAGAGCAATCACCAAAAGCAGTTGGGACAAGACAGAAGGATCAATGCGTTCCTCATAATTCACCTAAGGTGAAGTCGAAGCAGAGAATGCTATCAGAATGGTGTAGCAGAATTTTCTGATGACCCATCTAAAGATCACTTCATTGGGAAGTTCAGATCTAAGGGTAGAAGGAAAGGCGGATGCCTTATTGAAATAAGTTCAGTCATTATGCAAAGGAGTGTCCGAATGGCAGAGACACATCTATTGATGAAGATAAATATCATTCCTGGGACATCTTCAATGATGAAAGGAATGACTGGCAATGCAAGTCATCAAGGAAATGGTCGATTCTTCCACGAAAGCAAGGAACCCTAGAATCTCTTTTATGTATCTGATTGCAAGAAGAACCTGATGTCCATCTCGGAAATGGAAGTGAAAGGTTACATGATGGCACTTATCGATGGAAAGGTACATGTTTGAAAATAGATCTTTCACAGATGTTTTTGAGTTCAGGGTTGTATCAAGTTGCAGGAAGTCCACTAGGGACCATGTCCTTTGACTCAGCACCAGATGGTGACTAGGATGCTTGAATTCAAAAAGGAGCATGAGGGTACATGTCTGAAATGTACCAAAGGAAAATATTATAAGGGGACCATTCCCCTCATTTAATAGGTCCACAGGCTTGGAAAAACCTGAGGAGTTTGAGAATAATGATCAGGGAATCTCATGTATACAGGTGGAAGAAAGCCCTCTATGGCTTGAAGCAAAACACCTTGAGCATAGTATGAGAGGATTGATAGTTGTCTAATGTAGTTGAGATTCACTAGGAGTGAAATTGATCCAAACCATTACTCGAAGGTTGTGGATGATAAACCTCTCGTATCCGCACCTATGTCTGATAGGTGCAGACCCTCTCATTTATAGGAGACATAGGGAGTTGGATTCTAAATGTGGAAAGATAAGCTACAAGCGTGTGACTACCTCGAGGATCTTAAATTTCAAGAAGTTATATGGTAGTGATGTCGAACCTGATTTGGGAAATGCCTCTGAGCTTCATAAACTCTTTTGCGTTGATGTTCTTGGAGAACCTCCGTCTGGACATCTGTGTTGCAGTTAGCATGGTGAGCTCATATTTGGTTGAGCCTCACTAGATTGGTGCCAAGAATCTTTTGAGATATATTTAGGGCACAATCTCTCATGGATTGAGATATACTTCCGAAAATATGAAACCACATGTTTATTCGAATGATGAGTGGGCAGGTAGTATGGAGGATCACTAGAGCACTTCTTAGTGCTGTTTCTCTTTGGAATCTGCCTCGATATCCTGGATGAGAAGGAAGCAGAAGTCGATGAATCTAAGCACCACCAAGGCAGAATACATTGCTGATAGTATGGCCTTCTATGAGGTAGTTTGGTTGCTGAAGCTTTTCACTGCGTTGTTTGTACACATGATGAATACCATTGTGATTCTCTGTGACAACCAGAGGTGGGATTCGATTATTGAGGAATCATGTATTTGACAATTTCTCCAGAAGATAGACATCAAATATTGTCTTATCTGGGATATGGTAAGTCAATGAGCAAGGAGGCTCTATCACATTAAGATGATGTACAGGTCGATACAATTTGTCAAAGCCACATGGAAAGATCAAAGTTGTGAGTTTCCCAAACGACTTGGAGTCGTCAAGAAACTCTTGTACAAGGATCTTGCATGTTGCATACATTGAGCTCTGGGAGCTCTGGGGGCTTGCAGTTCTACTGGAGCAACATATGACCACATGGTGACTCACCCTCCCCTGGTGGTACGCACTAGAACAAGATGATTCGCTCTCTTGTGTGACAAAATGATTCGCTCTCTTGTGGAACAAGATGATTCACTCTTGTGTGTAGCAGGATGATTAGTTCTCCTGTGAGGCTTGGATTGATGTGTTCTCCATGGCGATTGTAGCAGGATGATTAGTTCTCCTATGAGGCCTAGATTGATGTGTTCTCCATGGCAGCCTAGATTGATGTGTCCTCCATGGCGATTGTAGCAGGATTGTTGTGTTCTCCTATGAGGACAGGATTGATTAAGTTCTCCTGTTGAGGCATCCTACCCATGCAGTTTGGGACTCATGGGAAGTACCTCTCATCTGATCAATGAGAAGGGAAATGAAGTTAGGGACCATAGTAGTATCGATGGACACATCGTTGTATCTACCGTACTCCGTAGATACTGGTCTGGGACCAGTGGTAGGAGTTGTACATACTATGACGCTGACTTCAGGTCGGCTGAGACTGGTCTGGGATCAGTGGTACATACTACGAGATTGACTCCGTGTCAGTGCAGGACTGGTCTGGGACTAGTGAGAGTGATACATACTATGACGCTGATTTTGGGTCGGTTGAGACTGGTCTGGGACGAGTAGTACACTCTCTGAGCCTGCGATATTGGTCTGGGACCAGTGGTAGGAGTTGTGCATACTATGACGCTGACTTCGGGTCGGCTGAGATTGATCTGGGATCAGTGGTACATACTCTGAGTCTGACTTCGTGTCAGTGCAAGACTGGTCTGGGACTAGTGAGAGTGATACATACTATGACATTGACTTCGGGTCGGTTGAGACTAGTCTGGGACCACTAGTACACTCTCTGAGCCTATGATACTGGTCTGGGACCAGTGGTAGGAGTTGTACATACTATGACGCTGACTTCGGGTCAGCTGAGACTGATCTGGGATCAGTGGTACATACTCCGAGACTGACTTCGTGTCAGTGCAAGACTGGTCTGGGACTAGTGAGAGTGGTACATACTATGACATTGACTTCAAGTTGGTTGAGACTGGTCTAGGACCAGTAGTACACTCTCTGAGCCTGCAATACTGGTCTGGGACCAGTGGTACATACTCCGACACTAACTTCGTGTCAGTGCAGTACTTGTCTGGGACCAGTGAGAGTGGTACATACTATGACGCTGACTTCGGGTCCGCTGAGACTAGTCTGGGACCAGTGGTACACTCTCTGAGACTGCGATATTGGTCTGGGACCAGTAGTAGGAGTGGTACCCACTATGACGCTGACTTTGGGTCGTTTGAGACTGGTCTGGGACCAGTGGTACGCACTCTGAGACTGACTTCGGGTCAGTGGAGAATGGTATGAGACATTCTCAATCAATTCTTCTTCTTCATAGTTCAGCAGAGCTGAGCTGAGCAAAGCTAGCAGAGCCAGCAGCACTGAGCAGAGCAGAGCTAGCAGAGCCAGCAGCACTGAGTAGAGCAGAGCAGAGCCAACAGAGCTGAGTAGAGCAGAGCTAGCAAAACCAGCAAAGCTAAGTATATCAGAGCTAGCAGAGCCAGCAAAGCTGAGTAGAGCAGAGCGAAGCCAGTAGATTTGAGCAGAGTAGAGCATAGCCAGCAGAGCTAAGCAGAGTTGGGTAGAACAGTGCAGGGAACTAATGGCGGAGATAGTACAGTCAGACTTATGGATCATTGGATGGAGTTCTCCCTAGTTGAGAGGGAGTGTTAAATTGGCAACTAGGGCCAAACTCCATGTGGGTCAACTTATTTATGGTAGTTGATATTTTTATTGGATCCCTCTCGTTGAGAGGTGTAGGATTGATCCAAATATCATCCTATTCCGATAATTATTTATGGAGATATGAATTTGTTTTGTTTATGTAATTATTATCAAGCCGACCAACTCTTATGTAGGCTCTAGAAGCCCAACCAACGTGTCTATTCCTCATCCTCATTTTGGTATAAATAGATGAGGATTTGATATCATTTATACACATTCTTGAGGTGATCTCCTCTCCATGTCTTGGGTTTTTGGAGAAGGAGAAAACCAAAAGAATATGCTGGCCTAGATGATGCCATAACTTCTACAATGCCCTAGCCGCAGCTGCAGGCTTATGAGGACGCACGTAGAGACCTTGTACGCAACTATGGAGACCCAACCACAATCACAAAGGCATCTCAACATAGTGCATCACAGTGAAGCTATCTCACACGTCGACTTCTTGTACGTTGTTCACAAGTCTTCTCATACATTGTTCTGCTCCTGGAAACATATGTACGCATTCTATATATGTAATAGCAGCAAATACCCTAAGCCACAGTCAACATGGGAATCTACTCTTGAAGAGCCACAATCATAGCACACAATCCACGACACAGCAATAGATAGCTCAACAAGGTCACTATTAAAGATAAGTTTCCCATTCCTGTCATTGATGAATTGGTGGATGAATTGCATGGATCAATTTACTTCACCAAGTTGGATCTTTGTTCAAGATATCATCAAATCAAAATGATGACTGAAGACATTATGAAAACAACATTTAGAACTCATGAGGGTCATTATGAATTTTTGGTCATGCCTTTTGGCCTTACCAATGCACCTTCAACATTTCAAGGTTTGATGAATTCCATTTTCAAACCATTCCTTATAAAATTTTTGTTAGTATTTTTTGATGATATACTAATCTACAGCAAGTCTTGGAAGGATCATGTTGAACATGTTGACAGGTGCTACAACTATTGGAGGAGAAACAATTATATGCAAAAAGATCCAAATGTTTCTTTGGAGTACAAGAGGTGGAATATCTAGGTCATATTGTATCTCATGAAGGAGTTAAGGTAGACCCTAGCAAAATTAAAGTCATTAAGGAATGGAAAATCCCCACATTCATAAAGTATTTGTGAGGATTTCTCAGGTTGACAGAGTATTATCGCAAGTTTGTTAAGAATTATGGGAGAATAGCAGCACCTCTAACAACATTATTGAAGAAAGATGCATTTTCATGGACTCCAAAAGCAACAAAGGCCTTCGAACATGTTAAAGACGCAATGTGCCAAGCCCTAGTCTTAGCTACACCGGACTTCAAAAAAACCTTTATTGTGGAATGTGATGCTTTAGGAAATGGAATTGGTGTTGTTTTAATGCAAGATGAGAGACCCATTGCTTTTGAAATTCGTCCAATCAAGGGAAAGTTTAGCCACAAAGATATTTATGAGAAGGAAATGTTGGCAATACTACATGCACTTAAGAAATGGCGACCCTACCTAATGGGAAGACACTTCAAGTTAAAAACGGATCATGATAGCCTTAAATACTTTTTAGAGCAAAGATTATCCTCTGAAGAGCAACAAAAGTGGGTCACAAAGATGTTGGGTTATGACTTTGAAATCATCTACAAAAAAGGGAAGCAAAATGTGGTGGCAGATGCACTCTCAAGAAAGGATGAGGATGTGGAAGCATTGTTGTGTGCCATTTCTATTATCCAACCAGATTGGATAACGAAGCAAGGGAGGAATGGAAGAATGATGAAGAAGTTTGGGCACTTATTCGAAAATTACAACAAGATTCCAGTACATCTGATACATTTAGCTGGAAAAATGATTCATTATGGTAGAAAGATCACTTATACCTCTGTAAGAATTCCCAGCTAAAACAAAAGATTCTTATGGAATTGCACACTTCTCCCTTAGGAGGTTACTCGGGATTTTTAAAAACTTACCACAGGGTTAAGAAGGATTTTTTTTGGGATGGCCTTAAATCAGATATTCAAAAGTTTGTGGTGGAATGTTTGGTTTGCCAACAAAATAAAGTTGAAACAATTAAGACACCGGGTCTATTACAACCTTTATCCATTCCAAGGCAACATTGGGAGGAGGTTTCAATGGATTTTATCACAGGTTTACCCAAGTCTGAGGGAAAGAGTGTCATCATGGTGGTAGTTGACAGACTTACCAAGTATGCACACTTTTGTGCATTATCACATCCATTAAAAGCCAGTACAGTTTCTACCGCATTTATGGAAACAATTCAAAAGCTACATGGAAACCCAAAGATTATTGTAAGTGACAGAGATCCCATTTTCACTAGAAAGTTTTGGACATAATTATTTTCTTGTCTTGGTACTCAGTTAGCTCATAGCTCATCTTATCATCCTCAATCTGATGGGCAAACTGAGATAGTAAACAAATGTTTGGAAGGATATATTTGTTGCTTTGTATTTGACAAACAGACACAATGGGTCAAATGGTTGCCTCTAGCTGAATGGTGGTATAATACTCCTTCCATACAGCAACAAAAATGACCCCATTTATGGCACTTTATGGATATCAGCCACCATCCATCACATCATATTTAAGAGAAAATTCTAAGGTTCAAGCAATGGAACATCACATCGAACATCAACAACAATTCCTCCATCTCTTAAAGGATAACCTCGTGTTGGCACAAAATAGAATGAAACAACAGGCAGATCAACATCGTAGCGAAAGAAGTTTTGATGTAGTTGATTGGGTATTCCTATAACTACAACCATATAAACAAATGTCCCTCAAGCAAGCTAAGAAGGATAATAAATTATCACCAAAGTATTATGGTCCGTACAAGGTGTTGCAAAAGAGTGGTACTATGGCATACAAATTGGAGCTTCCTGCAGCGTCTCGAGTGCACCCAGTTTTCCATGTTTCATGTTTAAAGAAGGTTATAGGTGACAAGCTCCCAATTCAAACAATATTTACATAAATTAACAAGGAAGGAAAAATTATATTGGAACCAGAAGCAGTCACAGAAACAAGAACTCGACATCTACGAAATCGATCAATTTCAGAGTATCTCATCAAGTGGAAGAACTTATCTGCTGAAGATTCCACATGGGAGGATGAGAATTTTATACGAAAGCATCTAGAACTACTCAAACGTTGAGGACAACACTTTTTGGAAGGAGAGGGGCATGTTAGGTCCCTATAATACTAGTGATTACCCCTTTACTATTGTAGTTGTATCCCTTTTTAATATTTTGAAGCCCCTATTGTCCCCATATTTTTATTACCGTGCCCCATAGAATCCCTCTATTGTTATTTTTGTGGCTTTATATTATTATTGTTAGGTCGGCTAGGTTATATGTGACTCCATAGACTCCTATATATAGAAAGGAGGTTTTGTCATTTGAATCATCCAAGAATTGTTCATTTGTGTAATGTAAAGGAGGTTGCCCCCTCGAAGAGGCTGAATTCTAAGGCGTTGATCTCTCTTTTATATCTTTTTGTGAGCTAGTTTCATAACATGAAAGTTACGCAAATGAAAATGCAGTTTCTTTTATGATTTCTAAAAGAAATAATAATTTTTTAACAACAGAAAATCAGTATTCCTTCCACACATACAAGAATCAAACAGTAATTTTATTAATCCAAAGACGTAAAGACTGAATCAAAATTCACTTCAAATACTTCAAACAATGGGATGAACTTTTACAAACCAATAAGAAATCAACCAAAATGATGGAAAATTCAAAGCACACAGAGCAGGAGGACACTTCAAAGATCAAGACACAATGGAACTTTCTGGGAGAAACCTTAAAAATTCTTGATTTTTAAGCTTGAAGAGGATACCATATGCTTGTCGTATAAGTTCATCCTTCATATGAATCTATCGTAGTATTTAAAACCAGCCCTAGGAAGGAGTAGCTCGGTCTCGTCATGGTGACAAGTACTTCGTTGTTTCAGTTTTACAAGTCTAATGGAGGGGTAACTCTACATCTTTTTCATGTTTAGAGAGTTTGAAAAAGAGGAAAAAAGGAAGCTCCAAAAGTCCCTTTTCGTAGATAGTCTCTTAAGTCTAAAAATTAGAAAACAATACTCAAGATAATCTCTTAGCCATGTTCAACTAACGTATTCATTTTTCGTCACTAGTTTATCTCAGTCCAGAAAAGGGTTAAACTTATACTGAGTAGACATCATTTCATTTACTTTTACAAGTTCAAAAAGATAAGTGCTCAACAATATTTTCATATTTTTGGAGTCTAAAAAGAGTTGAAAGAGGACTCCACCTGGAGGAAACAGTGGTATAAAAGGATAGTAGTTGGTTTCGGTCATGATGGAACCTCTTAAAACATGTAAAGGTCAAGAGGTTGGCTAATAAGACCACTCATCACATATATTCCTCAAGCAAGGGTAAAAAAACCAAGTGAAAGTGTATGAACATCCAAAGAGATGGTGACAATGGAATGAAAAAACCAAATCTCGCCTAGCAAAAATAGGCTGATAAAAATGGAAATCATGAGAGGTAAAGTGGGACTGGTTTCATTTTTACACAAGCTTAAAATATGGGAAACTATGCTTGAGGATACTTAAAGATAGTTTCATTTTTTCACAAGCTTGAAACTTGAAAAAAAACTATGCTTGGATTTAGTTTCATTTTTAAACAGGCTTGAAACGGAGACAAACTGAGATTTGGTATCATTTTTAAACAAGCTTGAAACGAAGACAAACTGAGATTTGGTATTATTTTTACACAAGCTTGAAACAAAGTAAAACTATGCTTGAGATAAGTTTACATGCCCCCAGCATAATGACTAAATTAAAGGTACATGCCCCCAAATCTTCATTTCATTCACCTAAGTAGACTACTAGTGCATGGAATGAAGGTTCATTTATGAGATCAAGTGAAAGACTCGACTAGGAATTTACGAGATCTAATCAAAGACCCAAATTAGAAGGGGATTTGTTTCATTTTTTAATGAGCTTAACATAGGAAAATAACCATGCTCATGATGCCTTGTTTCATATTTTAATGATCTTAACACAAGTAAAAGAACTCTGCTCCAGGAACCTTGATTCATTTTTTAAGGAGCTTGACACAAGAAAAGGAACGGTGCTCCAAGAAAATTGATTCATTTTTTAAGGAGCTATAAACAAGACAATGAACTCTGCTCCGAGAAATTGATCACGTACCATAAGAGGCCATGGCTTCCAATAGGTTCTCATCAGATGGGAGAACAATGCTTTGGAAGATATACATATCAAGGGATCTAATGTAAAGATCAGGATCTAATGCCTCCCAGTACATGATGTACTATTTCACTCACAAGATCATCAACAGATGAGCGTATGGAATAGGTGACCACATAGTTAACTTGTGGCAGGGGTGATACCACTTGAATACAAGGACCATTTACGGAAGATGGTTGATTGGGATTCAAATTAGGACCAATGAACGAAATTTGATCAATGGCCACGATTCTTCCTTCATGCAGGAAACATATCACACAAAATAGAGAAGAGAAAAGATCTCCCATGACATAAACATAGTCACGGTAAAGGAGTAAATTAAAATCCAAAGGGCCTTGGTTAACCATCACATTGATATAGATGATTTTTCCTTCCAAATTAATAGGTGACTTAGGAATGATCCCTAACAGTTGACTAGCTCCTCTATTAAAAGCCAACAGATTCTGGGTAACGAGCATAAGTTGTGGAGAACCTAAATCTTGTTAAGTAGTTGAGGATAGAATACTAACATATGTGCCTTCATATATGATTGTGCTAGGTATGGGTATATTATAAGCATGTACTATGATTTGAAAGGGAATGGAAGAAGGAAGATGATATCATGTGAGTCGACCCCAATCAAAGGAACTGACCATACTACTTGGAGGGGGTGCCATGTGAATGGGAGAAATTCCCCTGCACGTTATGGGAATGGGAGGATTGCCCCTATGTACTGTGGGAATAGGAGAATTTTCCCCTAATTCATTGGAATCTGAAGAAACAAGAAGAACCTAAGTGGTATGAAGTTCACTCTCTATGGGAAAGGTACGATCAAGCGAAGGTGGAATTGGGTCAACCATTTTCTCATCCAATGGTTGGTCAGGAACAGGCTCATGGGATTCACATTCAGAGAGAGTAGGATTGACTAAAGATAAATTATGATGAATCACTTGATAACCTAGTGGAGGATTAGGGGAAAGATTTTGATAACATTCTGAAGATGAGCTTGAGAAGTTGTAAGGTTGTCAAACACTTTTGAGACTTCCTCCATACAACGAAAAAGGTGAATAGGATGATTCCCTTCACATAACTTACAGGGAAATTTTACTTTACCCTTTTTCCCATGGACCTTACTATCACTAGTTGAGGGTTTTTCACCATCATGATCTCTAGAGGCTGATGAAAAAGGTCTATGTGAGCCTGTAGACCACAATTCTAATAACCTAGGAATACCAAGACAATCTCTAAGAAGGTGATCACCCTTACAAAGCAGGCAAGGGAATTTAACTTTGTGGGATTGATTGGAAGTTTTATCCCTACTAGTTGCATCCATAGAAATGGGCACTTGGTTGCCCCCCATGCTTATGTTTCTTCTTCTTAATCTTCCTTTTCTTCTTCTTCTTATCCACCTAGTTACGAACTTGGAGGATTTCACCAGACGAAGAGGAATAAGACCGAACATGTGAAGAAGTCAAAGAGTCAACTTTAGGATCAACTAGGGGTTGATATTGTTCAGGTGGAGGAGAACTCGGTTGATAAGAAGTTTTGACATTCATAACCATAAGGGTCAAAAATAACCAAACTGGCAAACCATTGGGAAATCCGAGAAGGGACAATGTTGCCATATAAGGAGCAACAACGTTCCCAAAAGAAGGAAAAGCATCAGGATTCCCATTAGAGGGGTTTCCTTAATTGGTAGACTTAGGAACTGTTTCCATTAGTCTCAACCTAAGATCTACTAAGTAGTATTTCCAGAGGAAGGATGTTGTTCCATGGTCAAGGAAAATTTCAAGAAACCCCCCAAATTTATATCTATAATAAATGGGTGAATTCCTATGGTATATAGAAAAATGTATAGACTATTTTTTCATTGATATAATACACATATATAATTTTCTGGCGATTTTCTCACTAGGTTATATGGTATTGCAAATTCTTGGCTAATATTCTAAAAAAAAAGAAAACAATGTAAAATATTGGTGATTCCTTCATAATATATATGTATACATATATATAAGAAAAATATTTAGTTAAATTATAATATACTAATTTTCCATGTTTTGGAAAAGGAAAATCATGAGTAATGTTGCTCCAGGTTCTTATTATACACTATTGCAAATCTGTTTGCATGTTTTTATCATATTTTACCACAAAGGTCTTATCACATCCCAAGGGGAAACTAGTTGGAAAGAAACCCCCAAAGGCATGTGATATTGAACTAAAGAAATTATTTTGCTCAAACTTGGCCTTGTTGCATCTAGATAAATCAATCATATTTAATGTAATTCATATTTTGTAGGCTTCACATGAAAATAAGGTCTATGAATAGCTATATCGAAATCATGAATATTTACATCAAACTATTTTGTTTTCTCATACATCACTTTTCTAAAAGGTAAATACTTCTCCAATACCTCGAGTTCAAATAAACCAACAAATTTAAATTTGTTGGAAATAATACTGAGAGGGGGGGTCAACCAGTATTATCTAATTCTTTTCAATATGCCTTCCTTAATTTATTGATCATTAACTTGTATATAATAATGAGCATGAAACAAGAAAAACAGATATTAGATATCATTTTTGGGATTCAACTGCGTTAAGTAAGTCATTCAAACGTATGACCATTTCCATGAGAGGTAGTTGTAACTGACTAATTTCTCATGATTTTTGAATAGTTCACTTAGCACTCATTGCATCGGGTGATGCTCACAGGGGTGAAGAAGTGGGATTGAAACCAGTGAAATGTGGAGAACGAATCACATAGCATCAATCATCACTTCCGGGGCTTGCACCCGGTAACCAGGACTTCCCAGGAGGTCACCCATCCCAGAACTCCTCTGGCTCAAGCGCGCTTAACTGTGGAGTTTTTTCACAATCAAGCCCACTTAGCTTGCTACCCCATTTGCAAAACCTTAGCAAGTATTGTGCCTCATGAACCATTCAAGTAGAGATCCCTTGACTCTTTTTGAATTAAGTATGGGGGATTACGCAGTGCATTATATTAGATATCATTTTGGGATTCAACTGCGTTAAGTAAGTCATTCACGTATGACCATTTCCATGAGAGGTAGTTGTAACTGACTAATTTCTCATGATTTTTGAATAGTTCACTTAGCACGCATTGCATCGGGTGATGCTCACAGGGGTGAAAAATTGGGATTGAAACTAGTGAAATGTGGAGAACGAATCACATAGCATCAATCATCACTTCTGAGGCTTGCACCCGGTAACCAGGACTTCCCAGGAGGGCACCCATCCCAGAACTCCTCTGGCTCAAGCGCGCTTAACTGTGGAGTTTTTC
Source organism: Pinus taeda (assembly GCA_000404065.3). Classification (NCBI taxonomy): domain Eukaryota; kingdom Viridiplantae; phylum Streptophyta; class Pinopsida; order Pinales; family Pinaceae; genus Pinus; species Pinus taeda. Next base: position 103,883 of record APFE030475090.1, read on the forward strand.
CCACAATCAAGCCCACTTAGCTTGCTACCCCATTTGCAAAACCTTAGCAAGTATTGTGCCTCATGAACCATTCAAGTAGAGATCCCTTGACTCTTTTTGAATTATACAAAGCCTTAGCTCTCACAACTAGCCAACCCTCAGTACAATCCTCACAGATGCTCATAGGCAATCCTGGCTACTCTTTAGCCTTCCTCTCTGCCCTCCAAGTTCCTATTTCCTTGTGTAGTTCCTCTGGGATGATCTCCTTCAACCAAGTGGAAAACCAATTTACCAAGTGGACGATCTCCTGATCACACACAATGTCAAAACTACACAATCCTCAAGGAATGATTCCTTGACTGCATGCATGAGTTTTCTTTATAAGAAAACACATGAAACTGATAGTATAATGTCCTTGAATTTAATCTTAACTAGGTATTTCTTAGAATAGGCATGCATGAGTTTCTAATGATGGAATCTTCAGTTAACTTGAGTACACTAGTTGAGTGCATGCATGCATCAACTGACTAATAACACACTATTAGTTCCTCAAATAGTTTGGACCTAATTTAACTGGAATTAACTCAGTAAAGTGAGTTAACTAATTACAACTCAAATATAACTCAATCTTGTCTCCTTAATTTAAGGCTTATCTCCTTAATTTAAGGGATAACTCTTGCATGACTTCAGAAAGACTTCTAACTTGAATTTCTCCAACTAATTAAGTTAAAGTAACTTAATTAATTATTTCCAAGTAACTGTTAAGACTAAATTCAATTTTAATTCACAATTTAATTCAAGGACAAATTAAATTGGAATATTCTTGTTGTTGCATTTCAACACTCCCTCTCAACAAGAAAGGGATTATCTGCCACCCCGATCATGTCTCTATGGAACTCAAATTTACACTTTGATAATACCTTTGTCAAAATGTCAGCATCTTGCTCCTTTGTTGAAATATACTGCAACAACATGATCCTCCCATCATCAGTAGCTTGCTTTAGCTTGTAAAGCCAACGGGAACTCACAACTGACTTGTTCTCAGGTCTCGGAACCACGTCCAAAACACTATTACGAACTACCATACTTCTCCACCATAGCATGAACTCAAATTGGTTGCTACACTGCTTCCTCAAAGGAAGATGGCTCGGTCTCAACACATTCCCTAGCAAGGGCCATGTATCCAGTGTACCTTTCAGGTGACCTCCTCTGTCTGCACTGAGAAGATGGTGCTCCCACATTCTCTCTCACATCCTTCACCAATCTATCAGCTTCTCTTGTGCGCTTCCATCCATCTCTGGAAGACTCTGCTTGAGTGGATGTATCCACTCCTAGAACCTTTGCATGTGGTTGCTCCACATCAGTTTGAGGCTCCTCCTCCTTAGGAACCAATAGTTCCTCAGCCTATAGTTGGAGCTCCCTCTCAAGGGAAACTCACATGGCCTTCTGCTCATCAAACTTGAGATCTCTGTGAATCATTGTCCTCTGACTGGTAGGCAAGTACACCTGATAGTTGTGAGGTGTATCAGTGTACCCCACAAGTATTCCCAACTCTACTATCGACTCAATCTTCTTCATTTCATCCCTTGTCAGATGGAAATATACCGATGAGCCAAAGATCCTGAAGTGACCTAGATATGGTCTCTTACCGAAGAAAGTTTCCTCTAGTGTCTTCATCCCAAGTATATTATGCGGGTTTCTATTTTTCAAATAGAACAATGTGTTGCCTGCCTTAGCCCACAAGTGAAGTGGTAGGCCTTGGTCATGCAACATCGCTCGTGTTGCCCCTACAATAGTTCTATTCTTCCTCTTGGCCACCCCATTTTTCTGTGGGTTATGAGGTGCCGTCAAGTCCTGTTTAATTCCTTCTGCTGCACAGAAGTCCTTAAACTCTTGAGAGACATATTCTCAACCGTTGTCGCTTCTCAAGGCCTTGATATTCTTCCTTGACTCTTTCTCAACCAAAGCTTTGAACTCACAAAAATTTGAGAAGGTTTGGTCCTTTTTTTGCATGAAATAAATCTAGCATTTACGAGAATAATCATCAATGAAAATCACAAAATACCTTTGCTTCATGTCGTCAAGAATGGTCCACACACATCAGTATGAACTCGCTCTAAGATAGCCTTTGCTGGACTATCTAGATCATTAAAGAAATACTTGGTGTACTTTCCCAAGGTACAACCTTTGCATGCGTCAACTTGCTCAAGTTTACCTTTGGGAAGTCTTGTAGATATCTACTACATTATATTCAAAGCCCCATGATGCAAATGGCCCAATCGCCTGTTCCACAACTTGCCAATGTCTTGGCTTTGCACCAATTCTGCTTTCGTACTCAATGCTACACAATCATCTACCTCTAGTTTATAGAGATTCTTCACCTGAATCCCTATCCTCTTGGTCTGACCCGTGGCTATGTGTCTTAGGAACATCTCTCCTTTACTGAAGACAACATCGTAGCCTTTGTCCTCCAACATTATGACTGATACCAAGTTCTTCTTCACTCCAGGCACATACATCACATCTGTCAAGGTGAGAGGAGCTCCATGCTCCCTCTGAAAAGCAACCATGCCCACTCTTGAAACACTATACTTTCCATCATCACCCATCTCTATGCGCATATTGAGGTCTTTCTCCTCCAAGACACTGAATAAATTTTTATCACTGGTCATGTGGAATGAGGCTCCACTATCAAGATACCAAACATAACCCATCATCGATGACACCATGCATGCGATGAGGGTAAATTCCATTTTGAATTGAGAGGCTAATGGCTCACCTTCCAATCCTTCCGAGGATCCCTTCTTGGACTTCTTAGATGGGAAATTAGTCGCATAATGTCCCAACTCTTGACAATTAAAGAATCTCACTTTAGACTTGTCACCCTTCTTCCCTCCATGAGAAGAATTCGATTTGGAATGGGAAGCCTTCCCCTTCCCTTTCCTTGCCTTACTTGCTAAGGCCAAATTTTCTTCATCGTCATCCTTAGATGAAGAACCATCTCGTGTTCTCCTCCTGATCTCCTCCTGCATCAGATCCGACAACAGTCGTTCCCAATCCGACAGTTTCTCCCTTCCATTCACAAAGTCCTAGTAGCTATTTCAACTCTTTGGAAGGCCAAGGAGAGCAAGGCTCACCATATCATCATTGGCAGTATTTATTCCCACACTTCCAAGCTCATCTCTGCAGGTGGTGAGCTTGTTTAGATATGTGGAAATAGTATCACCCTTCTCCATCTTGATTCTTCAAAGCTTATCCTTGAGCACCAATTTCCTCTCGTCAGTACTATTCTAGTAGAGGTCCTTCAATGTCTTCCACATTGAATATGGAGTATCCTTCCCATGGAGACTCGAGACAATATGGTCTCGAACTCCCTCAAGGATGATCCATCTCCCCTTCGCCACACACTTCTTCCACTCATCCAACTCTTGTGCATTAGTCGAAGCCGGCTTTGGGATTTCTCGAACAATGAAATCCTTCAAGCCATTGTCTTCTAATACAGCTTCCATGTGATATTTCCATGCTATGTAATTCGAGCTACCTTCCAAGGCATACTCGAGCCTCAAGCCATAAAACGCCATTGGCCAACCTTGAAGTATGATATGAATTCGATTTGCACCTGCAACCTCGAACTTCAAACTTCTAATTCTCTTCTCCATATACTATTCACAGCTTTGTTAAACTTGGCTCCGATACCATGTAGAAAATATGTTGTGTAGGTTAGCCTAATAATGCAATATAAATCAAAGAAGAATACTATAACCTACTTCTACTATCAATTTGTGGAAGCTTAAAGATCGAGTTGAACAATATAACCAGTAGAATAAGAATCAATGCACAATACACATGAAAATACTTTAGGAAAAGCCTTAGCTAAAAACCCCACTATCTGTATCATCATACAAGGTGGAAATACATAGGAATTATACAAAGCCTTAGCTCTCATAGCTAGCCAGCTCTTAGTACAATCCTCACAGATGCTCACAGGAAATCCTGGCTTCTCTCCAACCTTCCTCTCTACCCTCCAAGCTCCTATTTCCTTGTGTAGTTCCTCTAGGATGATCTCCTTCAACCAAGTGGAAAACCAATTTACCAAGTGGATGATCGCCTGATCTCAAACACTGTCAGAACTGCACACCTCAAGGAATGATTCCTTGATTGCATGCATGAGTTTTATTTATAAGAAAACACATGCAATTGATAGTATACTATCATTGAGTTTAATCTTAACTGGGTCTTTCTCAGAAAGACATGCATGAGTTTCTGATGAGGTAATCTTCAGTTAACTGGAGTATAATAGTTGAATGCATGCATGCATCAACTGACTGATAACTCACTATTAGTTCCTCAAATAGTTTGGAACTAATTTAATTGGACTTAACTCAATAAAGTGAGTTAACTAATTACAACTCAAATATAACTCAATCTTATCTCCTTAATTTAAGGCTTATATCCTTAATTTAAGGGATAACTCTTGCTTGACTTCAGAAAGAATTCTAACTTGAATTTCTCCAACTAATTAAGTCAAAATAACTTAATTAATTATTTCCAAGTAGCTGTTAAGACTAAATTCGATTTTAATTCACAATTTAATTCAAGGACAAGTTAAATTGGAATATTCTTGTTGTCATATTTCAACATACACCATCGTGACTTGCTATAGGGAGTCATCTTTTTGAGTGAGAGTTCTTTGTAGGAGAAATAGTGCCACTCTAGAGTCAAAGAGGTGTATTGTATTATTTTGCTACTGAGATCAATAAAGTGGCCTAGCATTGGAGGAGGGTCGGGAGATGTAGCCCAAGAGGGGTTAAATATGTTATCACTTGCTTGTTTCTTCTTTGCATGTTTATCATATTGAGTTGCAAATGAATCTGTTTCACTTTTAAGTTCATGTGAAAACTTAATCACTCATCTTTGAAGAAGTTGCAAATTAATTTTACATTTAAAGGCCCAAGTTTATCATACCTGCAAAGTGTAAGAGGATGATTAAAGTTTCATTTTCACATCAATGTTGGGGCCACATTTTAGTAAGCTATGGACATCACTTTTATAGGATTGTCAAAGCGTGGTTGTATATCTTGATGATTTTACAGTATTTCCAAAAAATGATTAGATCACCTGCATCATTTAAGATAAATCTAAGCACTATAGAAAATATGTGATATAGCTCAATCCAAAGAAGGGCATCTTTGTTATGTTTGAAGGAAATCTCTTAGGACACATCTAGGCAAGAGTGGTATTACAGTCGATTCGTAGCGTGTAAAACCAATAATGTAAATCCCATTTCCTAATGACAAGAATGCCATGTAGTCCTTCTTGGGAAAAATAAATTGTGTACGCAAATTGAGTAATTCTAGGAGTAGGCTAACCAAATAGTATCTCATATAATGGAGGCATGAAGAAATCACATATATCATAAAAATGATTTATGCATTTCTTATTAGAGCATCGTAACGTTTCATAAACAAGGTAATAAACTTAGCTAGTTGTTATTAGTGAGCTTAGTGCGTTGAGTTAGAGGTTTGATTAGTGTGGGCCATTCAATATTATATGGTTTGTCGTTAGAAGGTGCTTGGAGAGGTGAATAAAGCGTATACTAAGAATCCGCCAAAGATTGACTCATATCATTTATGTTTGGCTGATGCTGGCTGGAAAGGAAGGTGAAGCTTAGTGGTATTTAGCGACGCTGGCGACAATATCGTATAAAGATCCAAATCATCTCGTTGTGGACATGCGATGTGCAGAAGTGACTACACAACAAATGAGAGACAATGCTACGGTAAGCGACAAGCGTGGGATCGCGTATAGCATACTCACCTTAGACTTACTTCACGATCAACTAGGAATCACCAAAGGCCTTGATGGAGTAGGCTCCTATGTCAATCATTACACTAAACTCGAGTCAAGCCTCATACTAAATGATATTCTTGGTATTGGGGAAATAAGGCCTAAAAGTCAAGTACAGGGTGTCCTCCTTTGGGGTAATAAAGACAACACCAACATTAACAAGTAGAGGCAATAACAGAGCCAAGAGCTAGGAAAAAGGTACCAGAGGCTTAGGTAGAAGCAGGAGCAGGAGCACGTCCAGTAGTAGGAGTATCATAGGCCTTACTGAGCATGCTAAGAAGAAAATGGGTAGGGATAAGGCTTAGTTAGGTTGATCTGCCAGGGCTACTTAGTTAGTTAGGGCTATGACTATGCTATGACTGCTGGGTGTTAGGTGTTAGGTTATCCTCCTTCTAAATTCTTGGTCTTTCCCCCATTCCCTCCCCTATTCCCCTACTTTGAGTCGAGAGTTAACCTCGCTCGAGTCCAAGTATCGCGCCCCTTATCTTAGTCAAAATATGAATCTATCTGGCTCAACTTCCCTCTAATCTAGTGACCTGGATACCCCCATGGTCTCGGTGAGCTCTAGGGGTCCAGGGGAGGCACCTTACTTTATGCAGTCAATCAATAGCGTAGGCGAGGGAAAGGATACCTATTACCTATGCGAGGGAAAGGCTACCTATATACAGGCGAGGGAAAGGATGGTAGGCGAGAGAATAGCCTCCTAGATTCACATAAGTAGAAGCATGTCAGACAATACGGGTCTATACTTAAACTAATGAGTGCGAGATAGGACATGTGATACATACAGACTATACCGTTTTAGATCTGTATAAACTCTACTAAACTAAGAATCTTATGGGGTATATGACTGATGTTGGACCTGTCACTGCTGCTTATGGGTAAACAACAATCTCTCTTGCTTCTAGCTCTCGAAATGGAAGGGATGCTCGAACTACCTATAATTGTCTACTCGTTCTCGATCTAGGATTGGATTTGCACCTGGATGATCTACATATTGATCTATATCTACAAGTTCTCGACCCTCCTATCAGCGGATATCTCGATATGAGGACTGCTATTGATATATTTGACCCCTATTCTAGTAATACTATAATGTGCCAATTCAAGCATTCGCAGGTCGGCCAGCATATCTGTCTGTAGTGGGTCGAATGCAGCCTCAAGGAGCAGCTAACCGGAGCTAACTGGTAATGGTGGTTCCCTGGCTTTGACTAGTAATAATACTAGAATGGGAGCGGCTGACTAACCAGGAATGGAAATGGGAATGGGAAAGGGAGAGGTACTAACAAATCCGCTTTACGGGGTGCATAGATTACCTCCCCTCCCTTCTATATATATATATATATATATATATATATATATATATATATATATAATATATATAATAAAATAAGAGGTTGAGCAGGGGAGATTCACGTTGAGCTCTCTCGTATCGCCCCGACCTGAAATAATAAGAAATTGTGCTTTCATATAAAATTATAAAGCGTATTTCTTTATAAGTCGAGCCAATAATAGTAGGGCATTCTTACATACATAGTAAGACCCAAACAACAATCTCTCTTTTCCAAGAAGCTAGCCATAAAATTGCAAGATGCTCTACTATTGAAGGTTCGAATCTCGGTCACGATCTATACATCTACTATTATAGAAGCTAAATCGTGAAATTGTATCTGCTGCTGTGCTATTACTATGTCTCCGTCTCTACTGCTTACGCTGGATCTACTGACTCCACTGGAAAAGATGCTGGATCTTCTAATTGGTGCTGGGTCCCATAAAGCCGCTATGTTGGCTTAGATACTTACTCTACTGGCTGTGTGTCCACAAGATTGGCTCCATTACTGGTAAGGTTTTTGGCTTATTTAAGCGCCCCCTATGTCTCTGTGTCCTTTGACTCTGCTCCTGCTCCTGGTTGCGGTGTGCCCACTAGGTATGGGTAGGACACTTGGGGACCCTATTATATATAAGAAACCGATCTCCTGAACCAAGCTTCAACCCTAATGCCAACAAAGTAGCAATGTGTTGACAATCCTCCATCTCTAACCTCTTGAGACATGGGTTGAGAAATAGCAATCCCATGGTCTAGTTGCCAAACTTCCATCCACAGGGGGAAGTGCAAAAGACCAAGATCTATAATATCCAGTGACTTCTTCAACCTAGTCCTCATTGTTCCAATCCAAAAAGAGGTATCCCAGTGATGATCAAGTCATCCAAATGGAGTACAATCACCAACACATGGTCATCTACCCTTTGAACAAAATCATTACTCTCAGACCCACACCTCACAAATCCTGAGTTTATAAAGAAGTTATCAATCTTATCATACCAAGCTTTGAATACCTGCTTAGGTCCATAGAGAGACCTTTTCAATTCGCATACATTTATGATCGGTTGTGGCTTATCAAATCCGGGAGGCTCCTCCATGTAGATGTCCTCCTACAAGTCTCCATTGAGAAATGCACTCAACACATCAATTTGATGCACCTCCTGTCCACGACGAGAAGCCAGAGCAAGCACTATGCTAATGGAGACCATACAAGCCACGGAAGCAAAGGTCTTGGTGTAGTCCAGGCTCTCTTGTTGAAAGAATCCCTTAGCCACCAAACGAGCCTTATAGTTCTCCACCTGTGCCTCAAGGTATAATTGGTCTTACAGACCCGCCCCACCACATTCCCACCACGGAGGCGAGGAACCAACTCCTAAGTGGTTTTCCTAATAAGTGCATCATGCTCCTTCTTTATGGCATTGTTATGATCTACCGTGAGTATGAGCAGGAAATGGCAATGGTACTTTAGGGATATAACCAAACATGCATCACACGAGATCCACACAAGAGGATCACACAATAGAGATTTGTTGAAGAATGCCCCTCACCCATGAATGGATGAGCGACTTCGTTCCAATTATTCTCTAGAAAAGTTGGGGCAATACCTTAAAAGACTCTTGAGGGGGAAATCACTCCAAGATCTCTCGGTGAGGGTTGATATCCAAGTACAATACTATTTTACGATATTACACAATTATTCTCATGATGATTGAACAATGATATCCATGCCCTGTTTATAATATCTCATTTCAGAATACTAGGGGAGGGTAAGACCCTTCACCCAAAAGTTATCATTTGACCCGTTTAACCAATCCCAACTACCTAGGGTTATGTGCCACATGTAAGTAATCCCATTAACCCCCTACAAAATATCCTGAGTCTCCCATATACGATATAACAGGCCTAGATGCCTAACATTCCATTCCTCTAGGGCCATAACATTGAAACCCCCAACCAAATGGTTCATCCTTGGACCATTAGAGTAAACCAAGTAACTGATCATTGCAAATAATTGGTACCAAGCTTGATCACCCATCCATCTGCATGAGATCTTCATAGGTGTTGCTTCTTGCTGGTCTCCCACTCCACAGTTTTTGCTTTTCGGATGCCATGTGTATCCAAGGCTACTGCTTCTTTGGTCTCAAGTGTGTCCATAGTTGTTCTTCTGACACGAAGTGTATCCATAGCCATAGCTTCTCTGATGCTCCAAACCCCACCTCCATGAAATTTTCCTCTCGTGGTGATGTGGATGTCGATATGCTGCCACCTTTGTACGAGTAGCCTCCTGTTCCTCTTCCTCCGACACTACCACCATATGTTCCTTTGTATCTCGAGTAGGTGAAGGGGTTGAGCTCCCTTCACAAGCACCCAAGTCTTCTTTATGCCCCTCGTCCAATTCCTCCTTATTGCCATCCTAGAACTCTTCGTTATGTTCTTCTGCAGATCCCTCTTCATGTCCTTCTTTGGACCCTCGATTTGGTAGCACACACAAAACTTTCAAATGATAGGGAAAATATCTTGATTGGTTGGAAAGAAGAAATGCACTTCTTGAATAGGGAAGGGGGCGATGATGGTAAATTCCGTTGTTTTTACGTATATAATAGACTCATTTCGAAGGGAGAGAAGGGCTCCTCTCCAATGGAACAAGGTGTAAGAGATGAAGATATAGCTTAGGCTCAGGCCGAAAAAGAGGAAGGATCGGACTAATAGGCTTAGGCCGAGAGAAAGAGGGAGAAAGATCGGAGTAATCGATCGAATAAAGGTTGGCTGGATTTTCAAAACAGACATGACAAGGGAAGCTTCCCATTCGATAATCCTTATCTGTTGGAGCCCTTAACCCTCTTCAGAATCAAAAGGGAATAAAGATCGAAGATCCCGATCAACAAACTTTCTCTCGATCGATGGAAGTATGAGTGTAATCGAGGGCTATCTTTCCTTTTCCTTGCTGTGGGAACTGCAACCTCGTAGCGCACCTCACCCCATGCAAGAATGCGTACGGGAATAAGAACTTCAAGATCAAGTGAATAGATATTGAAGGAACTAGAACTGTCAACCGAACCTTACCACACTAATGTATGAGTTAATATATAGAACTTGAACGATTATTAATTAATTGGCAGCACCTGCCCAGTTTAACCAGACGTTTAAGCACCCATGCAGACCTGCTACTCAAGTTATCAGATGAGAATGATTCAGTATGGGCAGCGACAATCCAACTCCAACTCGAAGGGCGTGATTATTGGGGTGACATAGATGGCTCTTATCCTGAGCCTGATATGTCTTCCCTATATCACAAGAACATCATTCCTATAGGGTACATTATAGCCATGAAAGAGTTCATAGAGGACGGAAATGAGTTTGCACTACTCCTATGGTTGCTATACTAGGATCTAGATGCATATGTCGAGTGTATCAATAAGTCTATATTAGGGGCCACATTTCTACAAGTATGGGTTTATAAGAACATCTAACTATAGAGGCCTTATAAAATGGAACTAGTGGAAGGTAGACCTATTTCATTATAGATACAAAAAACCCTACTTCAACCTTGAAGTATCCTTTATTGACTTTCTTACTGCATTTTGAATGTTTGTAGATAAAATATGGGACCAATTAAAGAGTTTCCCCTTATTTACAACTTGGTGAAAAAGAGGGACCCATGCCAACTTGAAATGTTGAGGTTTTTCTCTCCAAATAGCGTACATGGCATAGTAATTACCAATGTTAGATGAGGTTTTTTTAACATGTTAATAGGATAAAATATTTTTTGCTAGACCTTGAAATTATCATACTCATAGCAGAAATCTTTTATTGAATCTATCATTTCTTTGTTCTTTGTTTTCAATTTAGTTTCATCTGCCTATTAAAGAAACTACCTATCCAAGCATATCTTAGGAGCATCTATTTTGTACATTGTTGCTAGGTCCTCAAGCCTAAAAAAACCTATGACTCGCTTCTTATTATTGACAATAATACAATTTTACATATCAACATGGGATAGAATCCAGTGTACCATATCATCATTACCTTGGTCTTGTGGTAACTTCATGCAACTTATATTTCCTAATTTCTTTGAGATCATCTTCATCTTTATCATCTTTTTCTATAAAATCTCCTTTTTCTACACAGTCTTGCATCTCCTCCCACTTTGGATATCCTCCTAATAATGTCTTTCATGTGGTGTCAAAGTAAAAAGTGGAATTTGGATTTTTCTCTTCAGTAGGCTCCTTGTCCTCTAACTCTTCTATCTTTAATTTTTTTCCCCTTACATTTAGGATATAGAGAATTAACTTATTTGGATTTTCCTCCTCCTTTGGTGACATTATTTTGCAGAAACATTATTAAATAATTCAAAACCCTTTTTCGACATCTGAACATAAATCTAACTATCAAAATAGAGAAAGAAAAAGTAATAAGCTTACCGGAGAGAATTATAACCAATGATTCAACCTAGAAGAGCATTTGGATTCAGAAAATATGAATTCTTAACAAACAAGAAGTGTCGGGAAATAACAAGGAATAAATGGACTGTAGGTAAAAAGGAATCACTTATCATATTGGAAATATTTTGAATTAATGTATAAAGGATCTCATTTAATTCTTGGTTAGTGCTTTCTCAATAAACTTTAAATATCATTGGAGTAAGCCATAAAACCAACATTTAAACCAATTTTAGTTAAATCAACATTCAAACCAATTTTAGAACATGTGGTAGATGCAACGATATCTAGCATCCTGATGTATTTGGGATACAATTGACATTTTTATTCGTTTAATTTGGATGTGGATATACAAAGAAGTTTGTATTGGGTATCTAGAAGTTTTAATAAGACTTCTTAAACTTTTGTCTTATTAAATTTTAAATTTTAAAATTCCTAAAAACGTACTTTCTATTTAATGTTTCTTTTTTCGATGAAGTGGTTAAAAATGAATCCATTATTTAGGTATTCATGATGCGCAGTGTTTAGGATTTAGCAGTTATTTCTTAAGATTTCATCCATATTAAATGGAAATTCTGAACATAAAAGCATTTACTTACATCATTACAACTAAATTGCACTATTAATGAATCAAGAAATTTATTTTGTAAAGTTGATAACAAATTTAAATATAATAAAATTTAAATCAAAATAAGATTTAAAGTAAATTAAGATTTTGGTAGTGTAAAATTTTAAAAAACAATGGGTTGTTGTTTTAGTTATATTATGTAGACTCGAAAGTTTTATGTCTTAATGATTAGAAGTAAAAAGAATGGGTTGTTTTTAGTTATACTATATAGACTGAAAAGTTTTATGTTTCAATGATTAGAAGTAAAAAATATAGCCAATAACACTTATCGTTATATCTTTAAATGATCACTCACTCGATGAAATTTTCATAGAGGACATTTAAGAATTGTTGTTGACACATTCCAAAGGTCATTAATACACATCATCATCTCTCAAAGCTTCTCATTGGCATAGTACTTCGTTGGGATGCTAGAAACGAGGACAGGGAAAATTTTAAGAACACCCCCTAAATTTATAAGTATAATAAATGGGCGAATCTTCATGGTATATAGGAAAAATGGAAGGCGATTTTATCAATAATATAATATGTATATATTATTTTTTGGCGAATCTCT
>APFE030475090.1:116675-146784 GCA_000404065.3 Pinus taeda
CCCATAGGTTTTACCTAAATATAACGCATTTTTTAGTGTTCGTAAATATAAGGTGACTTGTGGAGTAAATATAAAAAAATGTTTTATTTGTTTACTATACCTCTCATTTATTTGTATTTGTATTAATTTACCATACCTCTTTTACAAATATGGTATTTGGCCCATAGGATTAACTTAAATAAAACCTCTTTCTTGAGCCTACAATAATAGAATGAGGGTTATGGACTAAGTATAAAAGGACGTTTTATTTATTTACCATATCTCCATTTTAATTATATTTTTATTTGTTTACACCCTTGCATGTATATAAGGTGACTTATGGAGTAAATATAAAAAATGTTTTATTTATTTACCATACTTTTCATTTATTTATATTTTTATTAATTCACCATACCTCTTTTAAAAATATGGTATTTGGCCCATAGGATTCAGTTAAATAAAACCTATTCTTGAAAATGGGTGAATGGATTCACTTAAATAAAACCTATTCTTGAAAATTAGGGCGAATGGAAGGTTGTAACTCCTAATTCAAGGGCTAAATTTACCTTTTTTACCCTCTCCCTTAAAATAAGGTGGGCTATTTGAGGTGATTTGTAAAAATGTACTATGATACAAAATATTCGCCCACTAAAAATTTAAAACCCCTTAATTTCGCCAAAGGGCGAACATTCGCCCCTAAAATTTTCTATGAACGAGGACAAGGGTATCTCATGGCAAATTTTGTTTTTCAGTGGCATAATACTTCACTGGGATGATAGAAATGAGGACAAGGGTAAGCATGGCACATTCAAGAATTTATGGAAAGGCCCTTATCAGATTTCGGCTTTCCGGGGACAAAATGCTTTCTTGTTGGAGGAGATGAATGGAGAACCATGCTTAGGAAGACTAGTCAATGGTAGGCTCCTGAAACATTATCTTTTCTGAATTGTCCCGATTTCATTGTACATACATTTTAAATTTTCTGCAAGTGTGACGCTGAAGATCATTGGAGTTCGGAGCTCGAAGTGAAGGCCATAGAGCTTCAATGATTTTTTGTTATTTTAATATTTAGTCCTTAGCCATGTAAGTCAGTTTCGAGTCAATTTCAAGTCAGTTTCGAGTCAGTTTTGAGTCGGTTTTGAGTCGGTTTTAAATTTTTAACCGTATTGGCCCATACAGTAAGGCTACTTGGTTTATAGTGTTCTTGGCACCTCCAAGGATCTGCCATCCCCATATAAGGCCGATGTTAGAGTCAGTATTTGCATACTTCCATCAGTGATCAAAATCCCTCTTTTATATCATATTAGTGTCCCATTTTAAAAAAAATACATTCCACTTAGGTCATCATGCAAAAAGTTTCTCGCTAATGGTAGCCCAAAATAAAAATTCACTCTCCCCTCTCAAAAATTTGTATTTGCTCGCCCACCTTCATGTGTCTTGTTGAGCATCCATTGACCATAAAGGCTCATTTCATCATGTTTTATATCAGTCAAGTCCACCTGAAGTTCAGTCATTTAAGGTTCCATTAGATCACGTAGGTTTTACTTTCCCGAGGTCTAATAAATCACCATCTCACTGCATAAGGTCAACAAATATGAGAGTGAAGCAAATAATTTCTTTTTTAGTTAAATAAAGGTTTACAAGAATGTAACCATGGTTAGTTAAAGCCCCAAATTTGATTTCAAAAAAGGAAATTTTTTCCAGTTTGTAAATTTTTACTTCAAAATAGATGTAATAATTTATTTTCATTTATGTAATTTTATGTCTATTATATGTAATAAGTCACTATTTCAGCTGTCTATTCAATTCCATTGCCAATAGTATCCAAACAAAGATTAAAATCAAGATTGCCAAAGCATCATCCACTTGTCAAAGGAAAAAAGGTCAGAAAGTAAAAAAAGCACTAGTATGAAAGTTTGAAAAGTGACATGAAACATTAGAAAATGGGTGTGCAACTCATAAACCAAAACTCATTCAAGTATAAAAGCTCTCAAGACATCTATGCAACCTTCATTTGCACTCCTACGCTTTTAAACCTCCTTAGCAAAAGAATATTTTCGGATTTCTGGTGAAATTAAGAAAAACAGGGCCATAGGGCACATTTAGACAAGGAAGGGCGTGTTTGGCCTGGTCACTGTGTGTTTTCCAAAAAATCCAGTGCATTTTCTAACAGTGCTACGTGCCTGTAGCTCAAGGGTGCGTTTGACTGGGTCGCTATGCGTTTTCCTGGGAAGACAATAAATTACCCAAAATGTCGTCCACTTGCTCCAAGCTTCGAAAATTGTCATCAAATGCTCCAGTAAATGAGGTGGGTGGGAAATACATTCACTCCTCCCCTCCATTATTGATCTACATAGGGTTTCATAGTCATTTGCTATCATTACTAAGTTCAAAACCCTAATAACATAATTTCACTCCTAAATCTCATTTCCTAACATCCCACTACCATTCCTACACTTCAAAACTACCCCCTGTCACCTCCCTCATATCACACATCCACATTTCCATCTCCTCAATTTCGTCACATCATTTCATACTCTCTACACTTACATCCCATTTCATCATCTCCCTAGGGTTTGACTCCAAAAACCCATGGCAGAAGAAGAGAACAAAAGTAAGAGCGAGGAAGAAACAGGAGAGGAGGCTATCTAAGAAAGGAGGGAGAATCATTAGACATGAGCCATGAGCCAACCAATACTAGAGAACTCATGGCATCTCCCACCACTGTGACAAGCTTTAAGCATATGGGTTGTTTTGAGTTTTATGAGAAAGTGGAAAGGATCCAACATCATCCTGTGTTGACCAGATTATTCATCACCAACCTCCATGACAACCAGGTAACTCTTGTCGGTGTCACCTTCACTATATCTCCTACTATCATATCAGAAGCCTCTGGGATCATAAATGTTGGGGGAAAATGGTTTAAACAAGGAGAATTGGATCATTTTTATTATGAGCCATATCTTAAACCAAGGTACAAGAATGAAATAAAGATGATTTTTCCTTTCTCTTACCTCCTAGATAGATATGTTCCCATGATGAAAATCATCATGAAGTACTTCACATGTGAGGGTGGGTTTTTTAGGCTTTATTCCTATCATTTTCGACTAGTCATGCATTTTTATAAGAGTTAAAATGCTTAATATGCCCTACTATATTTACTGGGACATTGACAAGATGCCTTTCATTTCCCAAAGGAAATATTATGATCATCAAATGCAAAGTATCTTTCACCACTCCATCATCAAGATGATAGTCCTCCATTACCTTGATCAACTTAACATTGCATGGGACACTTTCATATCTAATGAGATTTTCACAATCCCACCTATTCAGCATTGCCAAGAAGCACCTTCACATCTCATCCATCCACCTCCATTCCTCCACCTCAACCCATACATCATCCATCTTCATCTGATGAGTTAGCCACACCATCACCTTGATCATCACCATCTCATGAGACTATTGATTCATCTGGTAGAGATGAAGGCAGTGAGCAAGAACACATTGAGGATGGTGAGAGCAGCAAGCCTAGAAGAGTTGATTTAGGTACCTTGTCACATACCTATGAGAGAGGTAATAAGCAAGTGTTTTCCCCACATATTGTGGGAGGACCCTTGCCTTATTCATCAGCAAAGAAGGTACATAAGGGTAAGGAAAATGTGACAAAGGCAGAGATCCAACAGCAAGAAGAGGACCTCCATGAGACAGAGCAGGATTTTCACTTAGTTAACCTAAGTGAAAATGATGATAGTGAGAACACAACCATTGTCATCAAGGAGAAGAATTAACTCATAGGAGAGCTCCAAGTCAACTTGCAAAGGGCCAAATACATTATTTCATACTATGAGCAGAAGAAC
The DNA here is from genome assembly GCA_000404065.3 of Pinus taeda. Lineage (NCBI taxonomy): Eukaryota > Viridiplantae > Streptophyta > Pinopsida > Pinales > Pinaceae > Pinus > Pinus taeda. The sequence continues at coordinate 120,515 of APFE030475090.1, forward strand.
AGGCAGTTTGAGGTCAAACATGAGCTCATGTGTTATGCTCTTAACCTACAAGACGATACCAGAATACCAAATATGCGAAGAAATATAACCAGAACATAGAACAATGAGAAATAAAGACAAATATTTTAGTATTCAAAAAGCAATGTTCACTTGCCTCTTCGAGGGGGCAACCTCCAATAGAGCTGAGCTCAATGACAAAATAAGACACGATGCTCCTTGAGGGGAGTCTATATCCTTTATATATCATTCATACATGCAATACCATGGGGCAATACCATGGTTCTTATTAATACCATCTATCTAATACCATGGCCCATTTGAAACTAACTATGGTCCATTCATTAAATGTGGGTTAACCACTTACAACTATTAATATGGGCTTTATTTACTCTTTACTTAACTATAACTATGACTTGATCCTATTACAATAAATAAGGGGATTAGGGTTGGACCCTAACATGCCCTCCCCCATAATAATAGCCTTGTCCTCAAGGCTGAAGATGTAGAAACTGCTGAAGGATAGTGGTTGGTTCCCAGGTTGCATCTTCCGAAGAGGTGTCTTTCCACTTGACGAGGACTTCCTTGATCGTGTGGCCACACAGGTGCCGTTCTCGTGTGTCAAGAACCTGCTCAGGTTGGAGCCAGATTGGCCCTTCTTCATCCACTTCAGGTAGACTGGTTTGAATTCTGTAATTGTTCCTAGTCACTTTCTTGAGGCATGAGACATGGAAGATTGGATGGAATTTTGCAGTGGGTGGCAAAGCTAGCTTGTAGGCGAATTCTCCAATGCGTTGAAGTACTTGATACGGTTCGTCGAATTTTGGAGATAATTTCTGACAACCCTTGCCTTTGAGTGATGTTTTCTTATATGGTTGCAGCCTCAAAAATACCTGATCCACTTCTTGAAATTGGCATTTTGAGCGATGTTGATCTGCCTGTTGCTTCATGTGGTTTTGGGCTTGATGAAGATTCTCTCTAGGGTGGGCCAGCATGGTTGTGTGGTTCTGCAAGAGTTGATCCACTGCTTGTACCTTTGAGCATCCCTTGATATAAGAAGCAGGGGAAGGAGGGAGTTGACCATAAATTGCTTTATATGGAGTCATTTTGGTGGTGGCATAATAGTTGGTGTTATACCACCATTTGGCTAGAGGTAACCACTGCACCCAAAGATGTTTCTTTTCTGAGGTGAAACACCTAAGGCAGGTCTCCAGACATTTGTTGACTGCTTCAGTTTGACCATCAGTTTGTGGATGATAGGAAGTACTGAGTTGTAGTTGGGTACCTTGTAGCCAGAAGAGTTCCTGCCAAAAGTTACTGGTCAAGATCGGGTCACGATCAAACATAATGGAAGTGGGCATGCCATGCAATTTAAAGATCTGATCCATGAAAGATTGAGCGACCAAATTCGGTGTAAAAGGGTGGGGTAGGGTGCAAAAATGAGCATACTTAGAAAGTCTATCCACAACCACCATGATGATTGACTTGTTTCCTGACTTTGGAAGGCCCGTAATGAAATCCATAGAAACCTTCATCCAAATTGAGGTCGGAATGGGAAATGGTTGTAAGGTGCCTAGGGATTTGACTGTTTCTCCTTTGTGGCGCTGATAAACATCGCATTTAGCTACAAAAGTAAGAATGACATTTTTAATTCCTGTCTAAAAAAATGATCTTCGAGTGCAAGCATACATCTTCTGAAACCCTAAATGTCCTGTAGTGGGAGATAAGTGCAACTCCACCAAAATGCGGCTTTTGAGGGTGGATGTTGATGATATTACGACTCTTTCCTTGTAGTGAAGAATCTCATCCTACCATGAGTAGCCCTCTGTGGATTTTGGATCCACTTGCAATTGATTAATGAGTTCGGAGAGCCAGGTATGTGAAAACCATTCCTTGTGAGCCTCTTCAATCCATTCTAGAATGGGAAGGGAAATTGCGAGCAGGGTACTTTCCTCCTCAAATTGGCGGGATAATTCATTTGCTACAATATTTTTGTGCCCTTTCTTGTAAATTAGCTCATAATCATATCCCAACATTTTGTCAAGCCATTTATTTTGTTGTGGTGAGGATAGGTGTTGCTCCAAAAAATATTTAAGGCTTTGATGGTTTGTACGGATTTGGAAACGTCGTCCCAGTAAGTATGGTCGCCAGGTATCTACTGCATGTAAGATGGCCATCATCTCCTTCTCACAGGTAGATTGTCCCAGATTCTTCCCACTTAGTTTTTGGCTTGTGAAGGCCAAGGGTTGACCTTCCTACATTAAGACCACCCCAATACCCATACCAGAAGCATCACATTCAATCACAAAAGATTTGGTGAAGTCAGGTAGTGCTAAGACTGGAGTGGAACACATGGCATGTTTGAGAGCTGTAAAGGCATGTTGTGCTTCATCATTCTAGAGGAATGAATTTTTCTCGAGGATTTGAGTGAGGGGCCTAACAATGTGACCATAATTGTGGACAAATTTGTGATAGTAGCCTGTGAGACCCAAAAATCCTCTCAAGCTCTTCAAGGTCTTTGGTTGAGGCCAATCCTGCATGGCCTAGATCTTTTTGGGGTCCACCCTGAAACCTTCATGCCCCACAATGTGGCCCAAATACTCAAATTCTTCCATGCCAAAAGAGCACTTGGACATCTTGACAAATAATTTATGCTGGCGAAGCAATTGCAAGAGTAGATTTACATGCTGAAAATATGTAGCCCAAGTGCGACTGTAGATGAGGATGTCATCAGAGAAAACAAGGACAAATTTTCTGAGATATGGTTTGAGCAGGTGGTTCATAAGGCTCTAAAAAGTGGATGGGGCATTAAAAATACCAAATGGCATGACTAGGAACTCATGATGGCCTTCATGAGTTCAGAAAGAAGTCTTTGGAATGTCTACTTCTTTCATGCGAATTTGGTGGTAGACTGAGTGAAGGGCAAGCTTAGTAAAGAATTGAGCTCCATTTAGTTCATCCAGCAAATCATCGACAACCGGGATGGGAAATTTATCTTTGACCGTCAACTTATTGAGGGCCCTGAAGTCTGGACACATACACCATTCACCATCTTCTTTGAGCACCATGACCACCGGCGATGAATAAGGACTAATGTTGGGATGAATGACGCCTGCTTCCAAGAGTTCCTTGATTATTTTTTCAATTTCATTCTTTTGGGTGAACGAATATCTATATGAGTGCACATTTGGTGGTTGGGCCCTTGGGACCAAAGTAATGCTATGATCATGTTCCCCTCTCGAGGGTGGAAGCTCAATAGGCTTGTCAAAGACTGGTAGATGGTTGTTTAAGTTCTGTTGCATCTCAGGATGAATATGAAGAGAATTAGGTTTGAAGGCCTTGATGGCATTAAATTGAGCTATAACTCCATGGTGGCCCTTTTTTAACAATTTTTCCATCCAATGTGAGCTGATGATAGAGGGAGATCCCACTTGAAGTTCGCGGAGGGTATATGTGTGGTTGTTCTCCTTAAAGCTCATATATAACTCCTGGAAATCCATTGTGATTAGGCCAAGTGTGCGAAGCCATTTAGCACCAAGGATAATGTCGCACCCTCCCATGTGTATGGAAAACATGTGGGTATTTAATTGATAATCCCGCATTTGAAGTTTGACATTTTCATAGCGGCCTTCACATTTCATTGTCCCCCCATCAGCAATTTGGACCTGGAAGTTAGAAACTACTTGGACAGAACAATGCACTACTTCCGTGACTCTTTGATGGATAAAATTATGTGTACTACCACTATCTATCAAGACTACTACTGGGCGATGCTTAGTAAAACCTATGATTTTGAGAGTTTGGGGAGAAGAAATACCTGCCAAAGCATGTAGCGAGATAACTAGTTCTTCAGGTACATTGCCATGTTGGTTGTCCTTTTCTTCCTCCTCTGGTTCCTCAAGTGGTGGGGCTTCCTCTGATGAACTGTGATCAGTAGCATCAATTTGAAAGAATTTGGGATCCTTGCACTTATGCTCGGGGGAGTATTTCTCATCACAATAGTAACACAAACCTTGCTTTCTTCTTTCCACCATTTCTGCTGGTGACACCTTTTGAACCTTGAGTGTTTGGGTAGTGATTTGAGCCTGTGTGGGGTGACCCTTGGCGATGAAATTTGGGCGATTGGACTAGGCTAATAACGCACGTTCTACTTCACGAGCTATCCTGCAAGCATGCAGCCATGAGCTAGGGTGGTGCAGTCAGACGTGGGCTTGTATGGCTTCTTTGAGACCACTCACAAAACATTCCATGTAGAACTCATCGTGTAGACCTCTAGTGCAGAAAGCGAAGGCTTCAATGGCTGCAATATATTCATTCACTATTCCTGTCTGTTGGAGCTTAGTGAGACGACCCAAAAAATCAGATTCATGGTCAAAGCGATCCATAAGAGATTTTTTGAATGTCTGCCAAGTCAAGGGCCTTCCATAGCAACGTTGATGCCATTGCCACCATTGCCATCTTTCATTGTCCAAGTACATGATACCCACACCAAGCTGAGTCACATCATCCAAGATGTAATTCAGTGTGAAATATTGCTCCATTTGTACTATCCATGCGACCAAGTGAGAGCCATCAAATTTATACATGTCCAGCTTGGGTGGTCACGAATGGGATTGTTGGTGGGTGCCAAAGAGGTGAAGATATTGGCTAGACTTGCCCTCAATGTTTACATTGCCAATAGATGCCTCCGTGCGTTCCTCCACCTTTCCCTTAGAGAGTGTTTCATTTAAGGTCTTCAGCTGCAAGATGACATCTTGCAATTGTGATTCAAGGTTGTCAATCCTCTAATTGGCCATAGCTTGAGCTCTAGTTTGTACCATGCACTAATCCGATGTACTTGAAATTTGGGACCGCCCGAAATTTTTTGCACTAACAATTGAATGGTACCACCTTGCTCAGCTTGTCAACCTGATTCTTATGGGCTAAGTCACCAATAAGTGCCCCTGATTTTTTACTCTGAACAGAGTTTTACTCCTTGCTTAGGAATACTGCAATAGTCGAATCCTAGAAATGTCAATGCTGCCCAAAGTCCTGCGAAAATCACACCCAGGTATAGGAACCCACATAATTAGTCAGATCTGAATGGTGGATCTGATAGATCTGAATGACTGATCTGAATGGTGGATCTGATAGATCTGAATGGCTGATCTGATAGATCTGGATGGTGGAATTGATTGCTGCTGCAGATCTGATGGATTTGATAGATCTGAATGGCTGATCTGATAGATCGAAACGACGAAATTAATTGTTGATGTTGTGACAATACCCCACTTGCAAGATTTGATCTAGCAAAGATTATGTGTGATCCAGAGATAGAGAAGGGAAGTATGGTCTCCAGGAGTGTTAGGTGCTACAGATCACAATATACATAAGGGTTTGATAGTAGTACTCGACCCAATTTTTCAGGGCACTAACCAAGGAGGATCAACCATACCCTTAGCTGTACAACCTGACTACCCTATCGTACACGCGAGTAATCTCTCTGAGTGCTATTCTCAGTGTATTATAGCAACAATACGGTCGACGATTTATCTATGGTGAGTTTCAAGGGAGCTAGGGGACTTCTGATATAACCAGAAAGTACTTGGAAGACAATCTGTGTGCGGTTCGGTCTAATGTGCTACTACTTGAAGGGGTACCCACAGGGGTTACAAGGGAGTCCAACAAGCATGACCACCTCTTGTATTTCCTATGTACATGCCTCCCTAAATCCGCAAGTTTATGTGCTCAATGACAGATCCCGTGGTTTAAAGACGCCAGAACACATCTCTAGCCAAATTTTTTTTGCTAAAAATTGGAGATCCCGCTGGCCTTGGAAAGCACTCTGATACCACTTGTTATGCTCTTAACCTACAAGACGATACCAGAATACCAAATATGTGAAGAAATATACCCAGAACATAGAATAATGAGAAATAATAGCAAGTATTTTAGTATTCAGAAAGTAATGTTCACTTGCCTCTTCGAGGAGGCAACCTCCAATAGAGCCGAGCTCAATGACAAAATAAGACACGATGGTCCTCGAGAGGAGTCTATATGCTTTATATATGATTCATACATGCAATACCATGGGGCAATACCATGGTTCTTATTAATACCATCTATCTAATACCATGGTCGCTTTGCAACTAACTGTGGTCCCTTCATTAAATGCGTGTTAACCACTTACAATTATTAATATGGGCTTTATTGACTCTTTACTTAACTATAACTATGACTCGATCCTATTACAATAAATAAAGGGGTTAGGAGTTAGACCCTAACATCATGGAGATTCAGCTCATCAAGGCAAAGAGAGAGGCCGTAAAGGCTAAGGCCTTACTTGGTGAGGCATATGGAAAATATGGTGAACAACTTGATGAGCAAGTGCTAAGAAGAAGGCCAAGGACTAGAGGCCTAAGGAGAGCGTTGGAGCTAGAAAAGCAAAGGGAAGTAGAACTAGCCAATGAGCTCACCCTAAATGAGAAATTTGCCAAAATGGTAAATGAGAACTGGGAACATTGGCTCGAGAGTGTGAAAACCCATCTTGAGAGCCTCTTAGACAAGGCCAAAAGGGATATTGACATGTAGAGAAGGATGGCTAAGTACTATGCCATGAGAAACAAAATTGCAAGAGCCAAGCTCAAAAGAGCTCATGCAAAAATTGAAGCCTTGACCAAGAAAGACGAGAAAAGAAGGCTATATATCCTTACTGAGGCATCACTCCATGCCTCAAACAGATGATAAACCATTAGCTCACCAATTTTGACAATTTTTGACCAAGTTTTGCAAGTTATAACTTTCTATGTTTTTAAAAGTATTTTCAACACAGTCAATATGTCAAACGTGAAACACCTAGGGTGTTGCGATCTTTTTTGAGGCATCTTATGGATAAAATGCCAACATTATTAGATTTATAGTGATGAGGACATGGACCCAGTGCATTTTCTAAGAATTTGGAGGAAAACTGGTAAGCCAAAAGGGTAAAAAACCATAAAAAAAAACCACATTTCTGCCTCTTTTTTGGCCTGGTGGTTGCGCCTTTACCAGTCTTGGCATATTGGAACTTTGTTAGGGAAAATGAACTCCAAATTACAAAATAAAGGGATATCTAGAAATTATACCTGAAGGGCTTTCGAATGAGCTATCTTGGAGCAAATTTGGACGCTGGGAAGGCACCCAAAAGAAGCTCTGAAGTTGGAGGGCGTATTTGACAAAGGAAGGGCGCGTTTGACAGTCTTCTCCAATTTTCACTGTTTCTCTCCAAATTGACTTTCACCTTTGGGAAATTGATGTTTTAATCATGTAATTGATAAATATGATGTAATTATTATGTTTTTAACTTTTATCTAGGGTAAATACATCAGTCAAATGGCCTACATGGCATGTAATCAATCATTTTGCTAGAGTTAGGGTTGAGTCACTTTGACCACCCTACACTCTAGCAATCAGTTCAACGTTTCATGAAACTTCTCCTCCTCTCATGGAATCGACCCTTAAGGCTAGGATGATTTGGTTTGAGGCATATATTATGTATTTTCTTAGTCATTTTACATGTTGGACTCTCTTGGATGTTGTAATAGCTTTCAGACTTTGGCATGGAATATATTGGATGAAGTTGCAGCTTTTTTGGTGGGATTCCTATGGTATGGTATTTTGATATTGTTTCTTCTTTAGTTTCATATATGTGAAAGATTTTTTCCTTGCATGATCCATTTCACTCTAATTATGTTTGGTTTTCAAGGTGTGATAAGCATAATTCATCTTTGTATGCTCTATTTTGGGAAAATCATCATAGATTGTTTCATTTCTTCAGTTTAAAAAGAATTCATGACCCTCATGCTATTTTTAGCACCTCACTAGTCTAAACCATCTCATCAATATACTACGAAGTTTAAAGTACCTTTCCTTCCTTGCCCCATTAGATGTCTACAATTCTGATTCATTTTGCCCTAACCTAGTTCATTCTCTGACCTAATTCACTCATCCTTGTGACTACCCAACCAAATCAAATCAAACAACCCTCTGAACTTTACATCTAACCTAAAACCCTAATCTATCCATCCCTCTTGGCTATGATCCTTCAGAGAGAGCCCTCTCTGGCTTGGTAGGGCTAGCTACCAAGTCAAAATATTGGTTTGTGGTTTCCTCAGCCTTGGAGATCCGGAGGAGTGATAATAGTTGACACAATCCAAAGGTCATTAATACACATCATCATACCTCAAAGATTTACCTAAGTATCAAATTTTAAATTGATTGTTGATATGAAATTCAAATTAACCATGAATTCATAGCTGAAGTCATTGTATTATGAATTTAGCATTAACTTTTTAGAGTTTAGATAATCATGTTGGTTTTGAGTGAGATTTGGCAATTATGATACAAAATTGTATGCAATTTTCCATAAGTATTTGATATTTTTCCACAATTTTTCCTAATGAGCCAATATTTGAGCATTTTAAGTGATATTTAAATTGTCATGGATATTCCACTAGATATATTGTTAAAACAAATATGTGAAAATAAACTAAAATCTATACTATGAAAGGATAATTCCTTTTAGATTCCAAATTTGTTATTGTTATTTTGTTGTTTATGCATGCAATAGATAATATGCGAAAATTATAGATTAATTAAATATAATTGCTCACAAATTACAAAAATGCACACCAATATCTACTTTGAGAACCCCTTTCAAGAGAAAACCTAGTTGGAAGGTGAGGTTGCTTTGCTTTCTTTTGTCTCGAATGGAAATGATGCAAGTACAAAGGAGAAAGTATTCTCTATGGAGTTGTTTGGGACTTGTGGCCCATGGAATGCCACTAAACACAAACCCCCACCCCTCTCTCTCCCTCTCTCTCTCTCTTTCTCTCTCTCTCTCTCCACACTCATATACTCTACTCTATTATAGAACAAACTACATGAAAATAGAAAGCAACCCGTTTTCCTCCTTGTGGACTAGTTATAACACAACTCAATAGTGAAATAGAGGTTAAATTTAAGGTAACCCTCAACATGGGTTATAAATAAACCTTTCTAGCATGTTATTCTTAGTCCCCGCATGGCTAGCCCATTTTCTATGAGTAACAAGGGATGATGCAGCATGCCCTGAAATTACGATAGTCAATCATGGTAGGTTGACTTCCAGGAGGCATAACGTTTGCATCTAGAAACTAATTAATGTCTTTCTTGGACCGTTGGAAAGATATCTATGTGTAGAATATCATAATGGGTGTATCATTTATGTGGTAAGGTTTTACCCCCAAAAAAATTCATTTAAGGCCTCAAACTAGCCCTGGAAGGTTTCTAACCCTAATTCTTCAAACAAGGTCTCACTCCTAATTGTTCCTATAAGTTTATTCCTTCATTTGTTTCACTCTGAAAGCATAAATATGGATGAAAAATTATGTAGTGATTTGATTTAAATCATACCTCCCCATTTTTGTCACCCCAAAAATATTTTATTAAATGAGGTGAGGAAATTTTCCCTCTACCTTCTCCCAGGAGTGTTATTTAGCCTTGCTTGAAAGTTGTCCTTTTAACCCAATTTTCCAAAGGTCATGTTACCCTTGTCTTGTAGTTTTGGACCTTTTATACAAAATTTTATCGTCTGTTAATTCTACCTAAGAATCTCGATCTAATTCATCTATGGAAGGTAGGATCTAATCCTCTTCCTGATCTAGCATGGATGGCTAATAAATTTTGTATTTTCCACATTCACCACTAAGTAAATGTGCATGTATGGGGGTAGACTGAGTACATATGCATTATCTCCCACCGTTTTTGGTACTCAAAAGGACCATATCATAGACCCTTGATTTTCTTACCAGGACCCTATAGCCTCCCCTTGTTCCTATAACCATATTCAATCTTCCACTTTGAATGACCTCTTTATTATGTGTTGATCATGCATGACCTTGTACTTTACCTACTACTTTTTTAGGGTCTCCTATACTTGCATATGGATTTTCCTAATCTTATCAATAAAAGCATTCCCTATGAGATCCTCCCTCACTCTTCCTTATTATCCATATGCAATACACAAAAAATAATGTGGAAAATATCCAAAGAAAGTTTTAAATGGGGACTTACTACTAAAAGTGTGGACTGCTCTATTATAAGATTGTTCTATATACCATATTTTCATCCAAATTATCTAAATGCTTCTTACTGTAACCCCTCAAAAGATACACTAAATTCATATTGACTATTTATGTTTTCTCTGTAGAAATCCCTTGTCTATTCAGACTGCAGATTATAATATGATAAAATAATTGTCTTGAATCCACTATACTCATCAACATAAACAATAAATGATCAATGAAATTACGAAGCATAAAATAGAAAGAACTCAATCACACATAACACAATAATTTTCCGGGGAAAGCCACAACTAAAAAACCCTATTATCTATATATTGCATTAATCAGAAAATATGAGAAGATTACAATGCTTGTTCAAGCCCGAGCAACCTATGCATTATCTCTATCTATCTCACTTCTTCCTAGGCAAGCCTTGGATGAATACAATATGCTTTGCTCAACCTTGAGCTCAACCTGCACAAGTATTTTCTATCCTCTACTTGACTGATTGCCTTTGGCCAATACTTAGTCAAATTTCCAAGCTTTCAAGCTCCTAATTCCTTGTGCATTTTCCTAGGGAATTAGCCCATATTTAATTGGGAAATTCCTCATCCATAACTACACAATCCATCATAGGCCTTCCTCTAATTGCATGCATCACTTGTACAATTTAGATGATTATACCACTGATAGTACACTATCCTGAACTCCAATCTCAATTGGGTCTTTCTCTAATCTGACATGCATGAGCTAATTATGAGTGAATATTCCATTTACTGGTTGAGAATTATTGGTTACACCCCACTACTAGATCTCCCACTAATTCTTCCATAAACTGGAACTAGTTTAACTAAATTTAATTCAGTTATACTGTATTAAATAATTAAAACTCAAAAGAACTCAACCTCAGCCCCTAAAATTTAGGAACCACTCTACATGACTTTAGATAGAATCCAAACTCGAATTAACTGAGCGAAATAAGTCAAATTAACTTAGTTAAATATTACAAGTTCCTATGAGAATTAGAATTACAATTTAATTCCTAATTTAATTCAAGGACAAAATTAAATTAGGATTTTCTTGTTGCTATTTTCAACACTCCCTCTCAATAAGAAAGGGATTATTTTCTACCCCGATCCTGCCTCTGTGAAACTCAAATTTGCATCTTGATAATTCCTTTGTCAAAATATATGCATCCTGCTCCTTTGTAGGAATGTACTCCAACAACATGATTCTCCTCTGGACACAATCTCGTAGACGGTGATACCAAATGTCGATATGCTTGGAATGATCATGAAAAAATGGATTCTCTAAGAGTTTGATACAACTCTGCTTGTCAAAGTAAATCACTGTAGGATCCATCCACTGACCAAATAACCCAACAAGGATCTTCCTCATTCACATAGCCTCATAAGTTTCTTGACTAGCAATCATGTACTCTACTTCTGCTAAATTGAGTGCAACTAATCTTTGCTTCCTATTGTACCAAGAAGCTGTTGTTGACCCAATACTGACGATTCAAGGAAAATGTTAAGGATGGAAAATTTTCTTGAAGTTTAAAAACATTGGTGAATCTCACTAATCCCTAATATGCAAAATATAAAATGTTTATTGATATATTTGTAAAATTTTTCAAATGTATAATGATTTTATATATAGTCTCTATATAATGTTGGCGATTTTTAAGGTAAAATAATTTTATATTCTAAAATTTGGGCAAATCATCTTTTATAAAAATTGGAAATTAGCGAATCTTTTTTGTGGAAAAATCATGGAAAATTAGCCCACTAAGTGAACATTAGCCCCTAAAATTTTCCATGTGATGATTCCCCCTAATGTGCTCTTTCCATTTGATCAGGTGCTCAAAATTATGCTCAAAAATCCAAGTTTCATAATTTTGTTAAACTTAGCTTCAGATCGAAGAGCTCATCATTATGAATCCAATGGTGTGAACGCCACTCAAATCAGAGCTCATATGCAGAAGTTCGAGCAAGTCAAAGTTAAGGTTTGACTTTCTTACAAGGAAGGATTGGATGATGTGGCAGGCCCTTCAGCAAATGAGGAGGCACCAAGTGGCAGACCGTCATTGGCCCCCGCATATTGCAAATTATAAGTCGCAGGCAGGTCGGCATTAGAAATCGGCCTTGAGCAGGGAAGAGTTGCGATGCGATAAGGAAATCACAAATCACAATCACAATTGGTGAAGGGGAAGGTGTTGCAGAATCAGCCTGCAACAAGGTTGGGTTGTGATGCGATATCGCAATCGCATATCGCATACAGAGTCCCACATAAAGATTACCGCTGATTCACCACGTTGAATTGTGATTAAGTGATAAGATCCCGAGCATGAAGTGTTTATGAATTCCAGTTTATAGTGTCATCGGGTCCGCTAATATTGCAATCACAAATCTCCCATATATGTCAGAGATCATAAGCCCGCAACACTTGTCGATTGTAATTTGCAATTCGACCGACAAAATATGGCCCACCATGTAGTGAAATATTCACCCATTTAGTGGATTTTGGGGCTAATTTGATGGTTAGTGGCCAGAAAAGGGGAATTTGTTGCCAAATTGTGAGAGAACTAGAGGAGGTCATAAATTCTTCAGTTCTTATCCAAATTAGGTGAAAAAATAGCCAATTCTAGCAGTTTTGGCTATTCTAAACTCATTGAGATAGTTTTCAGAGGCTTTTGAGCATCGTAAACACACACTTTTTTGTAATTTGGAGCATAATAGAGAGGTCCAAGCATTTGAAGCTGGACCAAGGAGACGTAGCCCAAGAGGGGTGAACTCCTCATCAAATCTCTGTGTTGTATGTTTTATTTTGATTTTCTTTGCTATTATTTTACTGTTGTTCAGCATATGTTTTATGTTAAATTGTTTTTAACATTTACATGAGAAACTCTCAATGGAATCAGTTAATTAAGCAAAAATGGTGAATCCTTAAGCACTTGATAAGAAAATGATAATCATCTTGGGTTTTATTATGAATAGTGAATTAGCATAGCATTGCTAATCAGCTCCATTTCAGATCAAGTTGGTATTGAAGCACTGGTTTTTTCTTACTACATTTGCTTATGCAAATAAGGATTTAAATGTTTGCTAGTTTTTGTTTGCTAGCATCAAATTAAGACTGAAGAAATTTAACAATAAATGGAAACATAAGGAAAGCATTGTTGTACAACAAGACTTGGGTTTTGACTCAGGTGATGTAACAATGATTGCAGCCACAGTCACTAAAGGAAAACCCATGGCAAAAATAAGAAAAGAGGAAGCTGTGGCAAGCACCAGCACACCAAATAACTCCAACAACATTTCAAATGAAGAAAACAGAATTGAGTTGTTCCATATAAGAGTTATTTCCAAACACACCAAGATTGATATGTTGTTTGACAATGGACCCCGGAGAAATTTAATTTCTACAGACTTGATCAAGAAGTTGAATATGGAAACCGTGCCTCATCATAAACCGTATCTGTTGGGTTGGATAACCAAGGATGCAAATCTTCAGGTCACAAGGAAATGCATTTTCAAGTTTGTTATTACTGCTAATTTCGTTGATGAAGTCGAATTAGATGTAGTGCCACTGGATATTTCTGGAATTGTGTTGGGAAGCCCGTATCTGTATGACCGGAAAGCCATTTTCCATATATTTGAGAACAAATATCATTTGTTCAAAAATGAAATGGAGTATATTGTGAGAGCCCATCATAGAAAGTTTAATTTGTCTTTAGCAAGCGTAGGGAAAATGAAGTGACTGGCCAATTCCAGCAAGAATCTTGTGCTCCTTATGATCAAGCAGAAGAATGACATGGAGCATGAATCCTTTGCAAGCTGTGACATGAAGTTGAAAGCCGAATTAGTTGATGTGGTCAATCAATATGGAGATGTGTTTCAAGAACCAAAGGGATTGCCACCAAAAAGGGGAATTCAACACAAAATTCAGTTACAACAAGACTGTCCACTCCCAAATATCAATACGTATCGAATGTCAATTCTGGAAATTTTAGAAATTAAGAAATAAGTTTAGGAATTATTAGATAAAGGTGTAATTTGTCCCTCTACTTCTCCATCTGGTTCACCAATTGTTTTTGTACCCATGAAATATGGAACTTGGTGCATGTGTGTAGATTATTGATCTTTGAATAAAATTACCATAAAGAATCGATACCCATTGCCTAGAATAGATGATTTGCTAGATCAGTTGAAGAATGCAAAATATTTCACTAAATTAGACTTGAGAAGTGGATATCATCAAGTTAGAATAGCTGAGGAGGATATTTGGAAGACTTCTTTTAAAACCAAACAGGGATTGTTTGAGTGGTTGGTTATGCCTTTCGGTCTTTGCAATGCTCCAGCTAGAAATTAAGAAAAAAATATAGGAATTATTAGATAAAGGTGTAATTTGTCCCTCTACTTCTCCATCTGGTTCACCAATTGTTTTTTTACCCAAGAAAGATGGAACCTGGTGCATGTGTGTAGATTATTGATCTTTGATTAAAATTACCATAAAGAATCGATACCCATTGCCTAGAATAGATGATTTGCTAAATCATTTGAAGAATGCAAAATATTTCACTAAATTAGACTTGAGAAGTGGATATCATCAAGTTAGAATAGTTGAGGAGGATATTTGGAAGACTTATTTTAAAACCAAACAGGGATTGTTTGAGTGGTTAGTTATTCCTTTCGGTCTTTGTAATGCTCTAGCTACATTCATGAGAGGTATAAATGATGTTATAAGATCCTTTCTTGAAGAGTTTGTAATTTTCTATTTAGATGATATTTTTATATTCAACAAATCAAGAGAAGAGCATGTCAAGAATGTGAAGAAAATGTTGGATGTCTTGAGAAAAGAACAGTTATTTCTGAAGATGTCTAAATGTGAATTCGGGAAAACTTCCTTAGTGTATTTGGGTCACATAGTTGGAGGAGGTGAGCTGAAGATTGACCCCTCTAAAGTTTTGGTCAATGTGAATTGGAAAATACCCAAATCAGTCTTAGAAGTAAGGAGTTTTCTGGGAGTAGTGTAGCACTGGAGGAAGTTCATTGCCAATTTCTCTTGCATAGCAGCTCCACTACATGCTTTGACTAGCATGAAGGTTGTCTTCCAGTGGGGAGACAAACAATAAAAATCATTCGATGCTTTAAAACAAAAGATCAGGTCAACCCCAGTTTTAGCTTTGTTGGATTTGAAAAAACCATTTCAAATACAAACAGACGCAAGTGACTACGCCACGGGTGAAGTTCTTTTACAGCATGGTAAACCCATTTCATTTCATTATGATATATTTAATGATGATGTTATTAACTATCCTACATATGATAAAGAGCTTTACGCATTGGTGCAAAGTGTGAAGAAATAGAGGCATTACTTAATGGGAAAAGATTATTCACATCGATCATCAACCTTTGCAATATCTACCATCTCAAACAAAATTGCAGCAATCAAGGCACTTTTTTTGGTTGGGATTCTTACAGCAATTCCTCTTGGTAATTAGGTACAGGAAAGGTGTTTATAGCAGAGTTGTTGATATGATTTCTAGACCGGTTGTTAATGTAGCCATTTTACTCAAGAATCATTCTGTTTTTCCTAAAAGTTATGTTGAACAACACGCACATGATGCTGACCTTTAGGAGGTATATTCAAACTTGAGTCAAGGCCACCAAGTTGAGGAATTATACTACCATGTACATGATAATATGTTGTATCATTTGGGAAAAATTTGTGTTCCACAGGGAGAGAGAGTAAAAGTCACAAGGGAAGTGCACACTTCTGTTATTGCTGCCCATTTCGGTGTAAGTAAAACAGTGGAAAACCTTTAGAGGTATTTTTACTGGCCTTGTATGCTTGAAAGTGTGTCACGTTTTATCAGAGGTTGTTCATTATGTGCAATTAGTAAGCCTAGTAATAGGAAACTAGTATTATATACACCACTTCCAGTGCCTTCACGTCCATGGGAGAGTGTTTCTATGGATTTTGTATGAGGTCTTCCTTTATCAAGAAAATGTCATGATTATTTGTACGCAGTTGTGGATCGGTTTAGCAAGATGTGCATATTAATTCCTCGTAAAAAAAAATACAGCTGAACAAACAGCTCAACTTTTCTTTCAAAATGTATGTGTTCATTTTGGATTACCTACTTTTATTGTAAGTGATCATGATTCCCGATTTGTTGGGAATTTTTGGTCAAATTTATGGAACTTGATGGACATCAAGTTGAAGAAAAGTACAACCTTCCATCCACAAACATATGGTCCAACTGATGTGGTTAACAATACATTTACTCATTTTCTAAGAGGATATTGAAGCAAACATCTTAAGTTGTGGGATGAACAGTTGCATTATATTCAGCATGCTTACAACTGAGAAAACACTCTTCTACTCTAACTTCGCCTTTTGAGGCATGTCTTGGTTATTTGCCTAAATCGCCTTTGTATTTCATCTTTGAGAAATATGCAGCTGTAGATGGAAATAGCGACATAGACAGAGCAAAGAAGTTCATTGAGAAAATTCAGTTGATTCACCAAACAGTTCAAGAACAACTAGAAAAGATTCAAGTCAAGTATAAGGAAAGGCATGATAAGCATCATGTGGATCATCAGTTTCAAGTAGGTGATGAAATTTGGGTTTACATTAGCAAGGAAAGGCTTCAAGGTGAAGGTAAAAATTTGAAACCAATCCATTATGGTCCATTTAAAATTTTGGAAAAGATTGGTAATAATGCTTTCAAGCTTGATTTGTCTTCATATATGAAAAGTTATTCCGTTGTTAATGTTGAAAATTTGAGATTGTATGAGCCTCCTTTGATTGAAGATCAAGGAGAAAGTGTATAGATTCCATCAATTGAAGATTTTTCTCTAGAATTTCTTGATGAGATTCAACAAGACACCATACTTAATAGAAGAACGAGACCATCAAAGATGGGAAATGTTGATTATCTTCAAGTGGGTATCAAAGGTACAAATCCATCAAAGGCCAAATGGATTGAAGAGGGGAAGGTGAGGGAATGGTACCCTTATCTGTTCAATAACTTAATATAATCGTTTGGGGTCCAAAAGGCGTTTAGTGGGGAGGAGTGATCAAGTGCTCAAAATTATGCTCAAAGATTAAATTATCATAATTTTGTTAAACTCATCTTCATATCGAAGAGCTCATCATTCTAAATCCAACGGTGTGAACGACACTCAAATTTGAGCTTGTATGCATAAGTTAGAGCAAGTCAAAGTTCATATTTGACTTGCTTACAAGGAAGGATTAGATGACGTGGCATGCCCATCAGTGAATGAGGAGGTGCCAAGTGGCATACCACCATTGGCCCCCACATATCGCAAATCACAAGTCTCAGGTAGGTCAGCATTAGAAACCCGCCCTGAGTAGGGAAGGGTTGTGATGCGATATGGCAATCACAAATCACAATCACAATCGGTGAAGGGGAACGTGTTGCATTATCGGCCCCCAACAGGATTGGGTTGTGATGCGATATCGCAATCGCATATCGCATACAAGGTCCTGCATAAATATTACCATCGATTCACCATGCTAAATTGTGATTAAGCGATAAGATTATGGATGCGAAGTGTTTATGAATTCCAGTTTATAGTGCTGTCGGGTCTGCCGATAGCGCAATCGCAAATCTCTAGTTTATAAAACAGACCATAAGCCCGAAACACTTGCCAATTGCAATTTTTGATTCGATCAACAGAATATGGCTCGTTGCGCGGTGAAATATTTGCCCAGTTAGCGGATTTTGGGTCCAATTTGATGGTTAGTGGTCGAAAAAGGGAAATTTGTTGAGCAAATTGTGGGAGAATTGGGAGATGTCATAACTTCTTCAATTCCTATCCAAATTAGGTGCAAAATGAGTAAATTCTAGTAGTTTTGGCTATTATGAACTCATTGAGATAGGTTTCAAAGGCATTTGAGCATTGTAAACACACTTTTGTTGTAATTTGGAGCATAATAGAGATGCCTAAGCATTGGAAGTTGGACTAAGGAGACGTAGCCCAGGAGGGGTGAACTCCTCATCAAATCTCTATGTTGTGTGTTTTATTTTGATGTTCTTTACTGTTATTTTGTTTTTGTTCAGCATATGTTTTATGTTAAATTATTTATAACATTTACATAAGAAACTCTCATGGGAATTAGTTAATTAAGAAAAAATGGTGAATCCTTAAGCACTTTATAAGAAAATGATAAGCATCTTGGGTTTTATTCTGAATGGGGAATTAGAAAAACATTACTAATCATCTCCATTTCAGATCACCATCTGATGGATTCCCTACTCAATCTGCGTATGTGAAGTCTTGAAGCTTCACTCCCTTTGTTCGTCTGTGCCAAAGACAAAACTAAGTGGTTCCTCTAAGGTATATCAACACATGTTTAGCTACCTTCCAATAAAGTTTGGTTGGATTAACCATGACTTGACTAAGTTTGTTAATTGTAAAACACATGTTTGGTTGTGTGTTCACCAAATACATAAGTGAACCCACAAGCTTTCTATAAATAGTAGCCTCCACTACTTCACTTGAAGTAGTATCCTCCTTCCTCCAGTTACCTACTAGAGGAGTCTCCATGGGTTTGCTACTGTCCACGTGGAACTTCTTTAGAATCTTGTTGGCATACTTTGCTTGAGAGACAAACAATTCCTTATCTCCTTGCCATACTTACATACCAAGAAAGTAATGCATGAGCCCCACATCCTTCATCTTGAATTCTCGCACAATATCCTATTTACAAGATTTTGTCAGCTTCTCATCACCTGTGAGAATCAAATCATCGACATATAATACTATAATCAACAATTTATCTTCAACCACAATATGGTAAAGGTTTGAACCTGCTTCAATTTTGGTGAAGCCCAACCCAGTGAGATAACTATAAATCTTGATCTACCAAGCACAGGGTGCTTGTTTTAGTGCATACAATGCTCACTTGAGTCTGCACACATGCAAATATCTATTGAAGGTCTCAATTCCTTCTGGTTGCTCAATATACACCTCTTCCTCAATCATACTATTGAGGAATGTTGTCTTCACATCCATCTGATGTATCTTCCATCCGATCTGCACTAACAGTACTATAATAGAGTTGATTGAAGAGTACCTTGCTACTAGAGCAAGGGTCTCCTCGTAATCAATTCCCTCCACCTAAGAGAACCCTATGGCCACAAATCTGGCATTGTGTTTCTCCACACTCCCATCTGCTGCTTGCTTTACCTTGTAAAGCCATATGGAACTCACCACTAACTTGTTTGTTGGCCTTGGGACCACTTCCCAAGCACTATTTCTGATAATGGAGTCATGCTCCTCAACCATGGCATCAACCCATATTGGTTACTTCACTGATTCATCGAATGAGGATGGCTCAATATTTACACTCTCGCTCACTAGAGCCATGTATCCAGTGTACCAATTTGGTGACCTCCTCTGCCTATGTTGTGATGTGGGTGCTCCCACATTCTCTCTATCATCATGCATCAATGTTTTAGCCTCTCTAGTGCACTTCCTTCCATATCTAGAAGTCTCTGCATGAGTGGGTGCTTCCACTCCCTGCTCCTCTACCTGTGGCTACTCCACATCATCCTGAGGTTCCTCTTTTGGAGCTAAAAGATCCTCTTCTGCATGTAACTAAATCTCCCTCTCAAGGGAACATCTCATGGCCTTCTCTTTATTGAACTTCACATCTCTATGAACCAGTGTCATCCTATTGGATGGAAGGTACACCCAATAGTTGTGAGTTTTTTTTCTTCGGGTTGTTCACAGACACTAGTTAGTCATTACATCCATGGAAATATCTAAGCTGATCAACCCCGAAGGGAAGCAAGCCCTATGGCCAATAGCTAGGCCTAACCCCAAAGGCACCGAGGAGAATTGACCCTGTGACCTCCCGATTGGCGAGGTACTTAACAATAGGGATTCGATCGGTTGAGCTAATCCTTGGGGCTCCCAATAGTTGTGAGTTGTATCAGTGTACCCCACAAATATGCCCAACTCAGTTGTTGGCTTTAGCTTTTTCCATGCATCCTTTTTAGCATGAAAATAGAATGATGAACCAAAGATCCTAAAGTGTGCCACATCTAGTTTCTTACCTCAAAAAACTTCTTCTAGTGTACTCATCTTGAGAATTCGATGAGGGATTATGTTCTGCAAATAAACAATTATGTTTCATGCATCAACCCACAATTGCAACGATAGGCCTTGATCATGTAACATCGTTTATGTCACTCCTAAAATAATTATGTTATTCCTTTCAGCCACCCCATTATGTTGTGGGTTATGAGGTGCTATTAACTTCCGTAGAATGCCTTAGATGCACAAAAGTTATTGAATTCATTTGACAAATATTGTCCACTGTTATCGCTTATGACAACTTTAAATTTCCTGCAAGTATCTTTCTCGACAAGTGCTTTAAATTCAAAAAATTTAGCACACGTATGTTATTTCTTATGCATGAAGAAAAGCCAACACTTATGAGAAAAATCATCAACAAATATTACATAATACCTATATTTGGCCATGGAGTCTATTGAGAATGGTCCACACACATCTGAGAAAACTCGATCAAGGATTGCTTGTGTTCAACTTTCTTTATCATGAAATGAAGCTTTGGTGTACTTCCCCAATGTACACCCTTTGCATGTCTCTCTCTACTCTAGTATACCCTTGTGAAGTCATTTAGAAATTTGTTGGATGATCTTCAAAGATATGGTCCAAGTGACCCAATCTTCTATGCCACAACTCATCAATGTCTCAGCTCTGCACCTTCTCATATTTTGAGCTCAAAGCAATGTAGTATTCTACATCCAATTTGTATAGGTTATTCACCCAAACCCTGATCCACTTCACCTGTCTTGAGGCTATGTGATGAAGGAAAGACTTTCCCTTGCTAAATATCACATCATGGACACAATCCTCTAATATTGAAACTGAAACCAAATTATTCTTCAAACCCGGAACATGCATGACATATTTTAATGTGAGAGGAGTACCAAACTCCCTCTGAAAGGTAACAATACTGATTTCAGTCTTGCTATACCTCCCATCATCTCCCATGTTCATGTGCATTTGGAGGTCCTTCTCCTCCAAGTCACTATAGAACTCTTTGTTTCCAGTCATATTGAATGAGGCTCCATTATCTAGGTACCACACACTACCCACCACCAATGTCACCATGCAAGCAATGAGGGTGAAATCTAGTTTGAATTGTGAAGCAAGAGCTTCACTTGTCACTTCTCCAAAGGGCTTCTTATCAGCCTTCTTGTGTGGACACTTTATGGCATAATATCCTAGCTCGTGACAATGAAAAAATTTAATATTCGACATGTCCTTCTTCTTGTCGCCCTGATTGGAATTTGATTTGGAATGGAATGTATTCCCCTTCCATTTCTTCACCTTCCTAGCTAAGGCATAATTCTCCTTATCATCATGCTTCGATGAGGATCCATCTGTGGTGTTTTGTCAAATCTCTTCTTGTACCAAGTCAGACCACAGTCGCTCCCACTCTAGTAGCTTCTCCCTCCTGTTAACTGAGTCTTAGTAATTGTGCCATCTCTTGGGAAGTCCTAGAAGTGTTAGGCTCACCAAATCATCTTTAACAACCATAACACTGACGCTTCCAATCTCATCCTGACATTTGGTGAACTTGGTCAAGTATTTCGGTATTGAGTCACCCTTCTCCATCTTGATCTTTCTAAGCTTGTCCTTCAGTGCCAACTTCCTGTGGTCATTGTTGTTTTGAAACATATCTGTCAAGGCCTTCCACATTGAAAATGGAGTTTTCTTACCATGGATGTTCGAGACAATATGATCTCAAACTCCTTCTAGGATCACCCTTCTCACCTTTCCCACACACATTCTCCACTCTGCCAGATCCTGAGCATCAACTGGCTTAGGAATATCTTTGTCTATGAATTCCTTAAGTGCATTATCTTCCAACACTCCCTCCATCCTGTCCTTATAATAAATATAGTTCGAAATACCCTCAAGGGCATACTCGAGTCTCAATCCATAGAACGACATCTTGCTAGCTCTGAAGTATGATATTACAAATTTGATTTCTCCTGCAAAAGACAAACTCGTATTCTCCCATTCTATAGTGATTTTAGCTCCAATACCATGTAGAAATTCCTTGTGGATTCAAACTGCAGATTGTAATATGCTACAACAATGGACTTGAATCTACTCTACTCATCAGTGGAAATAATAAACGATCGATGAAATCATGAAGCATAAATGAGAAAGAATTCAAGCACACATAACACAATAATTTTCTCGGGAAAGCCACAACTAAAAATCCCTGTTATCTATATATTGCATTAATAATAACATATGAGAAGATTACAATGATTTTCGCAAGACCGAGCAACCTTTGCACCATATTTATCTATCTCACTACTTCGTAGGCAAGCCTTGGATGAATAAGATATGCTCTACTCAACCCTGAGCTCAATCTACACAAGTATTTCCTATCCTCTGCCTGACTGACTACCTTTGGCAATTACTTAGCCAAATTTCCAACCCTCCAAGCTCCTAATTCCCTGCGTAGTTTCCTAGGGAATCATCCCATATTTAATTGGGAAATTCCTCATCCATAACTGTGCAATCCATCATAGGCCTTCCTCTAATTGCATGCACCACCTCTACAATTCATATGATTATACAACTGATAGCACACTGTCCCTAAACTCCAATCTCAACTAGGTCTTTTTATGATCTGACACACATCAATTAATTATGATTGAATCTTCAGTTTACTAGTTGAGTAGTGTTGGTTACACCCAACTACTAGATATCTCAGTAATTCCTCCATCAGTTGGAACTAGTTTAACTGAATTTAACTCAATTAGACTGAATTAAATAATTACAACTCAAAAGAACTCAACTCGGGCCCCTAAAATTTAGGAACCACCCTACATGACTCTAGATATGCTCCCATCTCAAATTAACTGAGCCAACTAAGTCAAATGAACTTAGTTAACTATTACAAGTTTCTATGAGAATTAGAATTACAATTTAATTACTAATTTATTTCAAGGACAAAATTAAATTAGAATTTTCTCATTGTTATTTTCAAAATTTTCATCTATCTGTGGATTGAATTCTATAAACCTCTCCAACTTTATGTCCATCATATCCCATAATGTAGACAAAATGCACTAAGAAATATAATATCTCTATATGGAATGATGCTCCTTCATATCCCAAAGTGCACTAGACTTGTCCAAAGAACAATTTTACTACCACTTACCCTTGTTGGTCTTTTTATAGGGCATGGGAATGCATATAATGTTGACCCTGTCATATACCATGAATAGGTAGTCATGTTCCTTATTGATTGTTGGTAAACTTCCCACAAAATCCATGGAAGTGCTTTCCCAATGATTAGCGGGTACATGTAAGGGATGGTATAAGCCATGTTTTGTGTTACTAGACTTCCTAGTAAATTCTCTTGTGAACCTAGCTACATTGTCTTACATTTTGTGCCAATACACATATCTCTATAAATTGGAAATGGTCTTCCCTACACCAAAATTCCACGCAAACTTAGAGGCGTGAGCCTCTATAATTAGCCATATTTGCTCACCTTTAGGAATGCATAACCTAGCAAACTTGTAGGGTAACCCATTTTGGAGATGATAGTCAAAAATTGTATCTCTATTGTCTACATGACTCTAGGTATACAACTATTTAAAAACATCATTGAAGTTCTAATCCTCTATATATGCATCATGGGTGAAAGGCTCCATGTGCATCAGGGTTCCCAAAGCTATATTTTTTTATGTAGGCGACCTTGAAAGCACGTTGACCAATTTGTTTGTCCTACCCTTACTATAATTGATCACTAAATTAAACCGTTGTAAAAACTCCATAATGTTTGGTCTATTTTCACTTACTCTAGGCTTATAGCTACTGTATTGGTTGGTGATCTGTGTGGATGATTATTTATTTTCCCATTAGATAGTGTTTCCACTTTGTGATAATTTGTACCAAGGTATAAAGCTCATTGTCATAGGTAGGATAGTTGAGAATCACCCATGAAACAATTTGGAATGGTAGCATATAGGCCTTCCTCCCTGCATCAAGACTACTCCCATAACATACCCACTCACATATGTCTCCACCTTGAATGGTTGCTACAAGTTTTGTAATGCAAGAACTAGTGCTTGACTAATTTTCTTCTTTAGCTCCTTAAAGGCCTTATGTTGGCCCTTCCCCCACTCGGAACTCTTCTCCCTTAATATTATGGTGTTGAGTGGTGTGGCTACTATTGAAAATGAGGCCATGAATTCCCTTAGGTGTTGTGCTACCTCAATGAAACTCCTAACCTAAAAAACATTCATATGCACCAATCACTCCATGATGGCCTCCATCTTCACAAGACCTATCTTAAGCTTCCCTCCATGAATCATATAGCCTAAATACATCAAATACTTTTGTGTAGAATCAAACTTCTTGAGATTTGTCAACATTTAGTGCTTCTTCAATATGTTTATAGCCTACACCAAATGTGAGATGTGCTCCTCCTAGGTAGCATTGTATACCAATATATTATCTAAATAAACAATAGAAAATGATTCTAAATATGGGAAAAATATATCATTTATTAATCTCATGAATGTAGTTGCGGCATTACATAGACCAAATGGCATGACTAACCAATCACACAAACCTTGACTATTTTTTAAGGTGGTCTTCCAAGTATGCTCTTCTTTGACTCGAACTTGGTGATACCATAATTTTAAGTCCAAATTATTGAAGCATTTTTCTTGTTGAAATTGGTCTAATCGATCATCTATATGAGGCAACGGGGTACTTATTCGTAAGCATAATTTTTTTAACACTATGTAATAAATGCACATTTTCGAAGTGCATCCTTCTTTGGCACAATTATGATTAGTGACCCACATGGTGAGGTACTTGGTCTAATAACACACTGGTCTAGTAGCTACTACAACTAATTATTCACCTTGCAATCTTATATAATGGATTTCCTATATAACTTAATGTTTGGAAAGGGAAAGACCGACAATAGTTAGATCTTTTCCTCCACTTCCCTCTTGGTCGATAGAACTTTAGGGTCATAGAACACTCCATTATATGCCTATTGCTCTACTCCCTTATATGCTTGTAGTGACTTCTTAGTTCACCCATCCATGGATGCCTTTCCTCTCATTGACTCTTCTATAGATTGATTTTATCTTAAAAATAATAAAACATATTTCATTCTACAACTCATCAATTTCTTGTCTTATTTGGAACTTACTAGCGAAATTTTAGACTTGTCCTTGTGCATGTTGATGATGAAGGATGTTTATATTTGATGTGGTAATATTGGTTGGCTCTCTACATGAGGATTTCATCCAGCAGCATGTACATATAGGGACTCCCAAACATGACTCCACATAAATCAAGTAGAAGTACATCGAATTCTACTTCATCAATAAAATCGAAATTTATATCAAATTCAATTTCACACTCTTTGGTTATCTTTATATTTGCCTCATTTTCTTGCATCCCAATTGACATGGCTAGGATGGTCATCAAGCTCCAGTCCAATTTTGTTCACTAGATCTACTACTATAAGATTCTCATGTGATCTTGAGTAGAACAAATTTTCAATTTTTGTCTTTTGGCCAACATATTTATATGGAAGAGTTTGGTCATCTCCTTCTGTTATGATTGTTGAAGCATACTCAAACTCACCCATTCTACACTTATGTGTAGAAAATATTCTCATCAATTTCTAAGTTGATTTCCACCTTATTTCTCAAACCTATGCCTATCATATTTTTCTTCTTCATGTCCTTCATTTGATTCTTTAGTTCGAGCTATGGATGATTTCCAACAACTTATCTCTTGTGTGACCACCAATGTTGCAGTGGTTTCTAGGATATTTTCACTAGTGCGTTCGTTAACAATGTAAACTTTGAAACAGAACTGATACCATTACCCGTTTCGTTGAGGTAGCAAAAAAGTCAACCAATTTTGAAAAGTGGTAATGCAAAATACACTCGTTTTCTTTTAGAGCATATTTTTGACACTTTAAATTTTCTTATGTATCAAATATAAATATTTATTTTTAAATGTTAGTGATTTTCATGGCGATTTTGAAACGTGTTGATGCAACTTCAACCTTTTTTTTAGAGGGCTTATTTTTGATGCTTTAAATTTTTTTATGTATTAAGTGTGGATGTTTTTTTTAAATGTT
>APFE030475090.1:147919-197299 GCA_000404065.3 Pinus taeda
CATGATAAAATCTTTTAAACCATTATTTCAAAATGTTGAAAATTTACCCTAACAAAATGAAAGTGTTATTGGAGCATCAACAATTTTAGTTTTGAGGGTGTTTTTTGCACAATTTTTGGACAAAAAATTGGTTTTCACTATCATTTTTAAAACATGTTGAAAATTTACCCTAGAAAAAAAATGTTATTCCAGCATCAACACTTTTCGTTTTGAGGGTGTTTTTTGCACATTTTTTGCACAAAATATTGCTTTTCACTGCCATTTTTAAAACATGTTGAAAACTTACCGTAGAAAAAAAGGTGTTATTCCAGCATCACTTTTCATTTTTAGCATTGTTTTTCATGTTTTTTGGCTAGAATTCCCATTTTGAGTTTATAGACTCCATTTCAATTTTACATTGTTTGTTGTGGTTGTTGTCTTCTTATCCTTCTCCCCTTTCCTCTTCATCTTCCCCTCGGAAAATTCCCATTATTTCTTCTACTTTGAATAACTTGACTTCCCTTTCTTTTGGCCTATATTTTCTAGGCATTATGCCTGTACAAAAACCTCATCCATTGTTCTAGGTTTAAACAACATCATTTGCTTTGGTAAATGGTTGTGTAGACACTGCAAATACTTGAGGAGTACATTTGGGTTCTTGGAAGAGATATCCATCATTATTTCCATCTTCTTGAATTTTGTGGTGTACTCCTATACACTCTACTCTTGTTTCTACTTGAAGTAATGCCATCGATCCCATTAGTCTTCTACATACCCAATAGGGTATAATTGACACTTTATGAGAGTTTTAAAATCATCACACTTACTATAGGATCCCCCTCCATCCTAAGGGTTTCCACATGGCTTTCTTTCTAGGTCAAGGTATGGCCCATTAATTTCAAATGAGAAAATTACATTTTTAGTTCGTTCTCTATATGTTAAACATTAAAATAAAAATCTAACTATTAAAACCAATGATTTATTTCAAATCATCTATCTCACCTAGATATATATTGATATACACCTTTTCTTCCATCTTGAAGAGAGACTATGAATGGTTCATGACTCTTGAACTCGGTTCCTCTTTTTTAGGTTTCATGGACTTTTATTTCTTCTTAGTCCCCCAATTTCCCTTTTGTTATGACCTCTATGTTGGGACCTCCATATTATCTAAACTTCCTAATATTATTGGTTAGGGCCACCATCAAGAGGTTCACATTACAATTTATATCTCTCACTTGCACTTCCACCCATGCAAGCCTCTTCTTTGCCAGATTTTGAGGGTTATCATAACTGATTCATTGGCCATGGTTGGGGTTTTATGAATTTCTACTTAAAACAATATGACCCCCTACAACTTCCCACAAAATACCCAAATAAACCTACTATGCTACCAATATGACTTATAAATTGTTGTGGATATTCCACTAGATAGTTTGTCACACCATATTTATGAAAATAAAATGAAACCTATACTACGAAATGCTTAATTCCTTTTATATCCTAGATTTGTTATTATTGTTTTTTTTTCCATGCAATAAGTAATATGTGGAAAATAGATAACATGTAAATACAATCACTCACAAACCACAATGAACATGAAGATATGATCTAAGAAACACTTTGAGGAGAAAACCAAGTTGGAAGGTGAGGATGCTTTACTCTCTTTTGTATGGAATAGAAATGATGCAAGTAAAAAGGAGAAGGTATTCCTTATGGAGTTTCCCGAGACTTGTGGCTCATGGGAGACTACAAAATACAAACCTCCTATGTTATGCTCTCTCTCTATCCACACTCAACTACTCTACTCCACTACAGAACAAAATGCCTGAAAATAGAATGGAACCCCGTTTCATCCTTGTAGCCTAATTATAACACAATTTGATGGCCAACTACGGGTTAAATTTAGCCCATTCAAACTTTAACATGAGTTACAACTTGAACTTTATAGAGTCTTCTTCATAGTCCCCATGTGGCTAGCCCCTTTCCCATGAGTAACAAGGTTTGACACGACATCCTCTCGAATTATGGTGGTCAATCACAATAGGTCAACTTTTAGGAGGCTTAACTTTTACATTCAAACTTCAATTGAAATATTTCTTGGACCATAAAAAACTTATCTATTTCGAATAGTGTCACAAGATGTGGAACTTAAGTAGCAAATTTTCACCCTCCTCCGCCCACAACATCATTTAAATCTTCAAGTTGGCCCCAAAATTTTTCAATCCCTAATTCTCTAAACTATGTCCTACTACTAAAATTGTTCTTGTAAGTTTATTCCATAATTTTTTCCACTTTGAAAGCATTGATATGGATGAAAAATTAATAGTGATCCAATCTGAATCAATGAGGTATAATTTGAGCATTGTCATATAAGAACAAATTACCAGCAAGTTCGTTGTGGGCTAAGCTACTTTATTAAAGTGGGGACACAATTTTCTTAGTGTTGTTTTCTTCACTCCATACACATGATGATCACATTTTGTGACAATGTTTGGTTATATTAACCTCTATCTACTTTTTGTACATGTAGTATTGCTAATGATTCAACATTTCAAGTATGTTTCGAAACTTTGGTATTTCAAGATTTGAATGAGTTATTCTTCTATTGTAATGAATTACAAAATTTGGAAATTGTAATTGCTCTTTATGAAAGGAAAATATGTATCTCTTCTCACTTTATTGTTTCCATTTTTTTGTGAATTTAATGTCTCAATATTAATTCAATTCCAGATTGAACATAATATTGTAAAGTTATATGTTGTAATGAATTAAAGTAGATTTTATATTTTACTCTTTTCCAATTATTTTTCTTTTATCCAAAACAAGTTCTGAGCTTAATGCCTGGGAAATTACCTAAGGGGAAGAAACCTATGGAACAAATGGAGCCTTCATAAAAAAAACCTATTGAGGTTGAAACCTCTTTAGAAGAATATGTTCCAATCACCTAGATACCTAAATAAGAGGTGCAACAATTGAGACCTACTCTCAAATATAATAATGACATAAAATGGTCTCAAATATTATTTCTAGGATGGGGAGAGGTGGATACGAGGTTTCATATAAAGGAGTATTGTTGGGCCTCCAATGTTTCATGATTTTACTAATCAAACCATCCATTTTTGCATCATTCCACTCACCCGTTGTCATCATTCTTAACCATATTTCTTCATAAACACACCAAATTCTGACATACATGTTTACATGGTTTATTATTATTATTTCTATTATTTTTAATGAGTTAAGAAGAGCTTTGCTTGGTTTTACTAATGATAGTTTTCCCAACGCAAGTTTCTGCAACTTAGTTCAGTTTCCGTAGCTGTCTCCATGGTTGAGGTAGTACCACCACTCTAGAAGGAAATCTGACACATGGACATTGTTTCTAAAGGTTCCAATATGGATTTTTACTGGTTAAATTCCACTCAGCTCACATTTTTGGACCTCTAGCATCAAATCGAAGGAAATACGCAACAATTTTGACCAGTCAACTTCAATTGCATTTTCCTACCAAATGAAAGTGAATTTCAGAAAATGGAAACATGGGCTTTGTTCAAGATGGGCCCAATTAGGTTCTTTGTGAGTAGTTTTCTCAAATTCGTTAACATTTGAGATATTTTCAAGGTTATTTGGAGCCTTATTTTGCACGTTACATGGATAAACAATTTTTCAATTCATCATTTAATGCACAATCAACAAAGAGGCCAGAATGAGTTGTTCTTTAGAAAATTCATGGCAAGAAGATAATTATGAACATATATGGGCTCATCTTTTATCCTAAAATCCTTCAAAACATATTTTTATTTTATTCTCAAATTGATTTGTTGAGATCTCATGGCCAGAATTCATGCAACGAAATTCAGAGTTTCTAGTTGCTTCATAAATCTATAAAAAATTGTAATCTATTTGATAAAAGAAGTAGATTTTCAATGTATTGAGCTCATGTTTGAAGTTGTAATTATTTTTTAAAGTTATGATTGTGAAAATTATGTTTACACGCTACAAATAATACAAACTCTGTCTATGGCATTCATGTAATTGTTAATTAGCAATTCTCTTCTCTTGATCTGAATTTTCAACACCTTGCAGTCCTCAAGAAGGCCCCCTGGAGATCTGTGAGAATAGTGTAGATGTTTTCCATTTCTTTCATTTAATTTCTTTATGCTCTATGCTTAAATAAAAACTCTATTTCATTTTAATGCTTTGTTTCTTTAGATTGAATTCATTTTATTATGTTTACTTATTTGCCTTTGTTTTTCCTACATGCAGCTGCTTGTTAAAAGACCAAAAACAAACAAAAATATTTACTTTGACTTTATTTTTCTAGCTTAGTCTTAGATTTATGTTTAATAGATTATGATTTTCTCTAGTTCAAGTTCATTCATCATAAGATTCTTTATTCCCACTTTCTAGATCTATTTCCACAATAATGATAATCAAGGTTTATTTTTCAAGTCTCATAGATTAGTGTTACCTTTAATTCATAGACTAAAATTACTTTTTGAATTTGATAGATTAGGATTTCCTTTGAATTTAATAGATTATTTTTTATTTCAAGAATAATAAACTAGATTTGATTTTAATTAAAATAGGCTAGCATTTTCTTTTATGATTAATAACATATAATTTCAAGAGCTTTCATAGTTTAGAATTGAAAACACGTGCATGTGCTTACCAAGATCTCATAAGTAGAATCTAATTTCTTTTTGAAGTTTCCAATTCATTTCAGTTATGCATAAATATTGAAAGCTAATCTCCTAGCACATATGGTGTAGTGTACTTCACAAGCTTACTTACCCAGATTGACATATAAATTCAAGTAATTTAATAGTCAATTAAATTACCCAACATTTTGGCGCCATTGCGGGGGAAGTATACATAGGTGTTAGCTTTCAATTGAATCTCATTCTTAGTTGCATAAGTTTAATCTCATTTTAGTACATCCTAGAGGTAGATTCATTAAAAAAACAAGACTTCAATCACTTACCACCCCCACTATATCATGCAGTGCAGTACGAGCCACACATCACATCATGAATTCCTAGTTTTGCAAGTAGAAGAAGAGGTGACAAAGGAGGTAGAAGAAATGGTTGGAGATGATGACAATGAGGAAGATCCTTTTGTATTTCGCATTCAAGAAACTAATGTCAATGTTTATATGAAGAACATCCCTCCATCCATACTTCCTAACTTCAAAGGTATGAGACCAGAAGACCCGAAAGCTTTTATTTTTGAATTTCAAATGATTTGTAGATCTTATGGCTACTCATTACACATTAAAAAAATGAATTTGTTTCTAGAAACATTGAAGGATAAAGCTCTTAAATGGTTCATGACTTTAGGAACAAATTCTATAAGGATTTGGGATGACATGAAAAAAGTATTTTTGGAAAAATATTAAAATTATTGCATACACCATGACCTTAGAAATGAAGTCTTTAAAATGAACCAAAAAGAGGTTGAAAGCCTAAAATATTTAGTGGAGAGACTTATAATATCAAAAGATCTAAATTTCATAATTTAGGATCATACACATTAAAAAATCTTCTATTGAAAGCTATAAGGAATGAATGGATTGATATTATTAACTTGGTGGGAAAATGATGTCTCTCAACTATCATTTCAAGAGATTTGTCAACTATGCAAGAACATATCAAGAGAAAAAGAAAAGTATGGAAGATCCCCTTAGGATCTAGTTATGGAAAGAGTACGTAAGTCGACATCAATATTGGTAAGTCAAACTGAACTCAATAATTTTCTAGACATTTTTGATAATTTAAATGAACAAATGGATATGCTATGAATGCAAAGCAAGCAAAAAATTGAGAAATTTTCTTCATTTATATTTTTCCCTAAATGCAGAAAGAAACATGCTTGGCATGAATGTCCACTTGATAACATTCAAATCCGTGAAATCAGTGCAAGATCACATACTATTAAATATTGACCATCATTACCAAGGTTAAAGGAAGTTTACCAGGGAGCAAATCAAACACTGGAACAATCCTATTATGTAACTCCAAGAAGACTATCGCAGCCTCATCAACTTGGTATGATGCAAGATCTTAATTCTCAATTGCAGGGTTATGCACAAGAATCTCAAAGTAATTGGAAAACACCCTTGCCTTGGAAACCTTGGAAATCTCAATCCCAACCTCAAAACCAACCTTGGAAACATTGGTCATCTCAATCCCAACCTCAAAACCAATATTGGAAATAAGGTTGGAAAGGGCCAAACTAAATTATATGCATATCATTCGCCTCAATGCCAATCTAAATTCTATCCATACCATTCACCTCCACCACAACATAATTTTCATCATCGATTGACCTCAAATCAACCTTCCCCATTACCAACCACACAAGCACCCCAAAGATCCATTCCCACTCAACTACTTTCACAGCCATTTAAGATCCCCAATAATAAAACACCTCAATCCACTTACAATGTTGAGGTATTGCAAAATGATTCTCTAGTTGCCATTGAAGAACAACAACTAGAAGAAGAAGATTTAGATAAGGTCCAAGAATCGTGGATGCCCGTTAAAGAAGAGAAGTTGTTGGAACCTAAGATTGAAAGTTTCATGCATGCCTATCACCAAATTCTATGAATGGGGATCACATCTTTGAAGACTTGCATGGCATGATAGAAAGAAGCTGAGAAAGACAAGATTACATTGAATCTTGGTTCAAGACAGTCATTGGATCCCAATACTCCATTCTTCAGTATCTTTTAACGTCATCTCAATCAGGGCAGTTGGTCTCTCATATATTGATACATATCAAAGCATATATTTCAAACCTGCATATGAGTTTATCTATCATATTGTTACACACATGGTTCCATTGAAAGTATTCATATACTTGAATGAGATTTTTTTTTCAAGTAGAGTAGGACATAAAAATAAAAAAAAATAAAGAGAAAATAAGTCATATTATGAAAACCAGCTTGTTGGCACAATTGGACATGAGCTTTGCTTGAAAACCAAGCAACTAGCGAGCAAAGTTCACAATACGTTCTACAATTTTATGATGGTTTCAATATTTTATTATGGTTCTTCAAATCATTTTTGGTTCTATGCTTGAGTTGGCTGATGTGGGATTCCTTAAGGCCCACCTTCCAACATGTCTTGTCCCATCGACCTTAACACCTTATTTGGGATCAAGATCAGAGATTATCTAGAGTACCTTGGAACTTGCATACATCAATAACAAGCCTCCTAGTTGACAACAATGAGAATACAATAATGTCTCCTGATTTTCAGATCTTGCAGGTGACTCGACTTCAACACATTCTTTCATCCTTGTAAATATGCAACCAGGTACCTTGACAATCATTTACATTATCGGTGAGTTGTCTCACATTGGTTAACAATTTTCATCATTGATCGTAATCCAATGATTTCTTTCCATGCTCTACTTCGACAAATTCATTCGCATGGTAAGAATTGTACCATGAATTTTGGTTTTGATGAAGGCTATATGGTTTTATGGAATCAACAACAACTTGCAACAATACATTTTATTGGTTTCTTGTAGCAACATATTCATCTTGTTTTGATTCAACAATAGCATGATGGCACCACTTCAACTCTTTTTCATTCATTTCATTTTCAAGCAAAACAGTAGAAGTGGGTCTCTTTCAGTCAATATGAATTATGTTGGTTTTTAATTCAACATGCAATACACAATCCAAATCAGCAGTTCAAACTCAAAGAAAACAACTTTATGCAAAAATTGACATTTTTTGCAACAACTATGGAAATTTGCAATTTCTGCAGCTATTGTTGTAACAACCTATTTTTTTGTTGTAGAAACTTGTTCCAGAGAAAATTATGTCACAAATATTGCAAGAGGTTAGAGCAAAAATAAAATTTTTTGAGCGACTTTCTTTTCTCAAAATATGGTAAATTGAGTAAAGCGCTAGCAGAATTCCAAAAAAGTGCAATTTTCTAGGACTTTTTAGTAGGTTCTTAAGGCATATTTTCTTTTTTCACCATTGTGCACAAATTAGGCCAGATTTTAGTATTTTTGCACAACGACATCTTTTCTTCATCAAAATGGGATTTTGAAGTCATGCGGTGGTAAAAAAGGCAAAAATACACCATTTCCATTTTGAAGCACTCAATTTGTTTCTAAAATGAGTTTGTGATGTATGTTTTTGTTGCAACATTGGGTAGTGTGAAGGGTGAAGCAAGGCAGAAACTGATTTGGCCATATCTTGCAAACCATGCATCCATTGTTCCTAAAATTTGTATGGTAAATGAATTGATGTAAGTTAAATAAATACATAAAATTTCAATAAATTCTCGTGTTTATGTTTCAATAAATTGGTCACTTTCACCTACAACCATTTCTCAATTTTCTTGAGATCCATGCATCCATTGGCTGAGATGTTTTGTGGGAATATGCATAAAAACTAATGGTAATAGCCTCAGAAAAATTCAGGAGATTCTGATTTTTCATTTGAGATATATTTGAAAAAAAATCGGATATAAGAAGGGGATAAAATCTAAGGAACAAATTCAAAGTGATGGTCAACGCATCATGCAACAACAAATTACCTGAGCCAAGTCAACACCTACAACCCCTACTTTAGCATTTCAAGTTCTTCAAAAGGTAAACTTGAGGTAAAACTAGCATTAGAATTTTTAATTTGTTAAAATTTTTTGGAAATTGTAATAAGAATGCTATTGAAAACATGTGGTCTATGTATTTCACCCCATGATATTCACATTCTTCAAACCAATTTTTTTCAATCCTTCATCCCTATTCTAATATTTTCAGCCCTCATACCTTATTGGATGCTCTACCAATGTTGTTATGACAAAGCCTCATACTATGGTTGCATAATCTTTTCATGAGATCTTATGTTTACCTTTTCTCATCTTGCTGTCATATAAATTAATTCATGCTTCTTCAATGAACAATCTAACCTTTTGGCCTTCATTCATGCTTTCCTTAACAGTCCATCAACATGAAATTCTTGAGAAAAAGAATTATTTTACATATACAACAAGCTTGACTTCATGGTACATGTTTGTAGCACATGATCAAAAGGTGGTGGTTTGTTTACATACAACATTCATGGTGCACATGTATATCATTCATTATTTGGGTTGGAAAGCACATGGATGCAGTAAGAGTCTTATTGATGCATTCCTAACAATATGGCATGTTGGATATTCTACCAAGGATTAAATAATTTCTGCACAATTGAGTAAGTGACAAAAACTTCATAAATTGTTTCTAAGATTGAACTGCAAAGGATTTAACAACAATGATAAGTACTTAGATATGCTACTTTATGGACACCCTTGTCTTTCACACAAGTTGTATATAATAATGTGCAGGGGATTAATAAGTAATGAAGATTTATTAAATAAGAAAAAATCAGCATGCATCATATCATTCATGAGTAGCATACTATGGCACGAATTTCAACAAGAGAATGGATGACTCTTCTTTTTCATTTTGCAACTATCGAGAAACAAGTGTGGAAACAAAGATTTGTGCTACTATATGTATAATTTTGGAGAATGATTTCGTTGGTTCACTGAAAAAGAGAGAAAAACAAATCTTGCCAAGATAGATGATCTACACCAATCTCTTGGAGCTTTGGTCAAGGATTCAATTGAAATGACAAAACAAAGGATTACTAAGAACTAGTTGAATTGTAGAATTTTTCAAATATTTGTTTGCATGAGGACATGCAAAAACTCTGGTGTGGGGAATTTTGGGCCTCCAATTTGTCATGATTTTTTCTAATCAAACCATCCATTTTTGCATCATTCCACTCACCCATTGTCATCATTTTTAACCATATTTCTACATAAACGCACCAAATTACAACATACATGTTTACATGGTTTATTATTATTATTTCTGTTATTTTTAATGAGTTAAGAATAACTTTGCTTGGTTTTACTAATGATAGTTTTTCCAATGCAAGTTTTTGCAGCTCATTTAAGTTTCCATAGCTATCTCCATGGTTCACGTAGTAGCACCACTCTAGAAAAATATGGCACATGGACATTGTTTCTAAATGTTCCAATATTTATTTTTACTAGTTAAATTCCACCCATCTCGCATGTGTGGACCTCCAACATCAAATCAAAGAAAATATGAAACAATTTTGACCAGTCAACTTCAACCACATTTTCTGAGCAAATGAAAGCGAATTTCGGAAAATAAAAACATGATTTTTGTTTAGCCTGGGCCCAATTAGGTTCTTTGTGAGATTTTTTCTCAAATTCGTTACCATTTGAGAGATTTTCGAGGTTCTTTGGAGCCTTATTTTGAAAATTATATGGATAAATAGTTTTTCAATTCATCATTTAATGCACAGTCAATAAAGAGGCCAGAATGAGTTATTCTTTAGCAAATTCATGGAAAGAAGATCATTATGAATAGATTTGGGCTTATATTTTATCCTAAATCCTTCAAAACATATTTTATTTTATTCTCAAATTGATTTGTTGAGATCTCATGGCCAGAATTCATGCAATGAAATTATGAGTTTCTAGTTGCTTTAGAAATCTATGAAACATTGTAATCTATTTGATAAAAGAAGGAGATTTTCAATGTATTAAGCTCAGGTTTGAAGTTGTAATTATTTTTGAAAGTTACCATTGTGAAAACTATGTTTACACACTGCAAAACAAACTATGTCCATGACATTCATGTAATTGTTAATTGGAAATTCTCTTTTCTTGACCTAAATTTTCAACACCTCACAGTCCTCAGGAGGCCCCCCTGGAGATATGTGAGAATACTGTATATGTTTTCAATTTATTTCATTTAATTTATTTTTTCTCTAAGCTTAAATAAAAAATATATTTCATTTTAATGCTTTGTTTCCTTACATTGAATTCATTTTATTATGTTTGCTTGTTTGCCTCTGTTTTTCCTACAAGACAAACGCTTGTTAAAATACCAAAAACAAACAAAAATATTTACTTTGACATTCCTTTTCTAGCTTAGTCTCATATTTATGTTTAATAGATTACGATTTTCTCTAGTCCAAGTTCATTCATCATAAGATTTTTTATTCCTACTTTCTAGATCTATTTCCACAATAATGATAATCGAGGTTATTTTTCAAGTCTCATAGATTAGCATTGCCTTTAATTCATAGGCTAGAATTACTTTTTGAATTTGATGGATTAGGATTTCCTTTGAATTTAATAGATTGGTTTTGATTTCAAGCATTAAACTAGATTTTCTTTTAATTAAAATAGACTAGCATTTTCTTTTATGATTAATAACATAGAGTTTCAAGAGCTTTCATAGTTTAGAATTGAAAACATGTGTATGTGCTTACCAAGATCTCATATGTTCTCAATTAATTTAAGATGGAAGAATTTATAAGAAAACCACATTGTAGTATGATGTGGTTTTCTTATAAATTCTTCCATCTTAAATTAATTGAGCATCTTAGTCGATCCGGGCCATCCTCCATGCCAATGACAGATCAAAACCAAGAATCGTCATGCATATGCCATGCATGCCAAAACTAGTGAAGAAATCATACATGAAACTTGGTACCTGCAAGAAAATCTGATGTAGCTGCTAATGTTGATGCCTTCTTGTGATTTCCTACTCTTCCTTTTCCTTCTTTCTCCAAGAATCCAAGTATGCCACACCCTCCAAGAGTGCTCCAAGAGAACTCTAAGTATCCAAGAGTATGAGAGAGAGAGAGAGGGGATAATGAGAAAGTTCCAACATTGAACTGACAAAAGGTTACTAACTAATCCTCATAAGCTTTTTTATGAATGAGGCCTCTATTTTCTTCATTTTCCATTATTTTCCTTCGTTTTCCTCCTCACATCCAACCTGTGACCTTTCACCTCCTTTTTCTCCTAATTTCCATTATTTTCTTAAATAAATGTGCCAAAATTCCTTTTAATTCCTTAGCCATAAACAACCAAATGAACACCCCCTAGGATGTCTTTCCCAACATTCAGCTTGGAATAAGTGTCCCAGTCATCTGTGGTTATTGTTTTTAACATTTAGTACATGGAATTTTCACCAGGGCCGTTACAAAACCCTCCCCCTTGGGGGACACCGTCCTCAGTGTTCAATCACACATATACCTCAACAACCTGCTGAAAGAAGGCATACTACTTATGGAGCTTTATAACACATCTTGATGCAATATTTACAATGAAATATCTACTCAAGACATAACATCATGACAACATGACAACATATCGCATAGTGGATCTTTATAACACAGCTCATAATGATATTTACAATGATCATCCTGTTGAGGGCTAACTCATACGACATCATAACGTCATGATAACATAACCACATGATAGTATAATGACATAACACCAAAACTTCATAGTTGATCTTTATAACACAACTCGTTATGGTATTTACATCCATACACGGGTGTACATATAGAAACATCATCAAAATATATATACCAAAACATATGCCAAATCATATATCAAAACCTATATCAAACATATACTAACATCATATCTAAGCATATATATCAAAACATCATATAGCATATATCAACCATCATAAAGCGTATATCGATCACCATAAAGCATATACTAAACCAACATAAAACAAATACTAAACCACCATGAAGCATATACCAATCCATCATAATAAAATACTAAATCACCATAATGCAACTACCAACCACCATAAGCAATCACCAAACCACCATATCAAAGCTACTTTGCCTCAACTAGCGAACAAGGAAGGATACATGGCCCGCGTTTGATCCACCATACCCATGTAGCTTCATCGGGCCTAAAGTGCTTCCATTGCACTTTAAATTTCTCTATTTGTTGGTTCTAGAGTATGATCACCTTTTCCTCCAAGGTACAATGAGGCTCTTACTGGAATTCTCCATCTGGTTCCACCTGCAATACAAACTAGTCAATCACATGATCAACATCTTTAACATACTTCTTAAGCAATGAGACATGCAAAACATCATGGAATTTCACTGTCAGAGGCAGTGCAAGTTGATAAGCTACTAGCCCAATCCTCTTAATGATATTAAAGGGTCCACAAGACCGTGGTGCCATCTTGGCACATGATCCAATCTATAAGGAGATATTCTTCGGTTTGATGCACAAGTACTTCTATTTCCCAACCTAGAACTCCTTCAAAAGCCTATTCCTATCTGCATAAATATTCTTCCTATATTGTACTCCCTTGATATTATTCTTGATCACTTGCATCTCTTGTTCCATGTCTTCCAACATATATGGTCCAATCAATATTCTGCTAACTGGATCACTCCAACTAATGGGAGTTTTACAACTCCACCCATAAAATGCCTCAAAAGGAATCATCCTTAGTGACTCCTAATAACCGCTTTTGTATGTAAACTCAGCCAAAGGGAGACAATCTTCCCACTTCCTCTGTTGAAGCATTACATACATCCTCAACATGTCGTCTAATATCCTGCTGGCCCTCTCTGTCTATCCATCTATTTGCGGATGATAAGATTTGTTGAAGGCCAACTTTGTGCGTAAACTTGCAAATAACTCCTTCCAATATTTGAAATTGAACTTCACATCCCTATTTGACACAATATTCTTTGGAACACCATGTAGTCTAACCACGTCTTGGAGAATACCTGTGCCACATCACTAGCTGAGAATGTAGACTTTACCGGAATGAAGTGTGCAACCTTTGTTAACCTATCAACAATGCCCATGATGGAATCATGTTGCTTCACTATCTTCGACAAACCTATGATGAAGTCCATGGAAATGACCTCCCATTTCCACTTGGGAATCACGATCAGCTATATTAGTCCACCTTGATTTTGACACTATGCCTTCACTAGCTAAAAA
Organism: Pinus taeda; assembly: GCA_000404065.3. Classification (NCBI taxonomy): domain Eukaryota; kingdom Viridiplantae; phylum Streptophyta; class Pinopsida; order Pinales; family Pinaceae; genus Pinus; species Pinus taeda. The sequence continues at coordinate 161,728 of APFE030475090.1, forward strand.
TCAAAACATCTCACGACAAACTCTGCTACATCCCTTTTTCAGATTCGGCCAATAGTAATATATCTTCACTACTACGAGTGTCTTTTGATAACTTGGGTTACCTGAATATGTTTTCGCATGAAACTCCCTCAAGATCACCATCTTGATATGACTATCATCTGACACATATATCCTGTCTCAGAACCTGACCAATCCATCTGCTACAAGACGATAGTCCAAGTCCCGTGCACCTACACTTTTACCTATACCTATACCACTACATGTACCTGTACATGTACTATCACCTATACTCTATTGCAACCTATACGTAATCTCCATATATTTGACATCCTATTGTCTTGCCCGCAAGATTTTTTTCCTATAAATCTATCCCATAAGAGCTCATAGTTGCTAAGTGATTCACATGTACTCGCCTCCTAAGAGAATCTGCCACTTTATTCTCCTTGCCTTTGATGTACTTGATCTGGAAATCAAACTTGTTGATCGTGGCCAACCATCTAGCCTGCTTGGCATTCAGATTTAGGTGGTCAAATAAATACCTCAACTCAATATGATCGCTCACAAGCACAAACCGCCTGCGAAGAAGATAGTGCCTCCACATCTTTAGTGCATGTACAATCGCTACTATCTTGAGATCATGCGTGGGATAATTATTCTCGTGCTCATTTATTTTCCATGACCCATAACATACCACTTGTCCATCTTGCATAACGAATCCACCAAGCCCTTTGTTGCAAGCATCCATTCATACTACAAACTCTTTGCCTGGATCTGCAATTTGTAGTGCTGGTGCATGTGTGAGAAATTGCTTAAGCTGCTCAAATCTAGTCTCACACTCTTCAGTCCATTTTAACTTCTTACTTTTCCTCTGTAATGATGTGATGGGCTAGTCAATCTGCAAGAAGTTCCTAATGGACCTCCTATAGTATCCTTCCAAACCCATGAAATATATCACCTCATCCACACTATTAGGAGCTACCAACTCCATGATGCCCCTTATCTTCTCTGGGTCTACTGCAATGCCCTCCTTGGAGACAACATGTCCCAAGTAGTGTACCTCCATCTAAAAGAAACTACATGTGCTGAGCTTAGAATACAACCGATGCTATCTCAAGAACCTCAACACTGCTGCTAAGTGCTCAGCATGCTCTCCTCATTTTTAGAATATACCAGTATATCAATAATGAACACAATGACAACCTTATTCAAATATCGACACAACACACTATTCATCAAAAACATGAATGTAGCTGGAGCATTCGTTAAGCCGAATGGAACAACAACAAACTCATAATGCCCATACCTGGTCCTAAATGCAGTCTTGTATATGTCCTCCTCTTTGATGCGTACCTAATGGTATTTGGATCTCAAGTTAATCTTCGAGAACACTGCTGCTCCCTTCAACTAATCGAAAAAGTCATCAATCCTCGACAAAGGATATATGTTCTTGACAGTCACTTTTTTCAACTTCCTGTAATCAATGCATAATATGAGGGTACCATCTTTCTTCCTCACAAACAAGACTACTACGCCCCACAGTTATACACATCGCCTAATGTACCCGTTTTCCAACATTTCCTTCAGCTGCAACTTTAACTCAACCAACTCATGTGTGCTCATCTTGTAAGGTGATTTTGATGCTAGAGTTTCCCCTAGCACTAACTTAATATAAAATTCTACCTCCCTATGAGGTGGAAAATATGTAATGTCCTCAGGAAATACGTCACTAAAATGCTATAAAACCAGGTACTTGTTCAACACATCTGCATCCTCAACCTCCTTACCCTTATCACTGGAGATATCTACCATAACACCTTTTGTTGCGGCTATGATTTGCTTTAATGGTTGTCACCATCCTAACTGATGTGACTTTCTTCTTACCCTGTAATACTCTTGGTTCTCCATTGTCATCAACACATTCAATGGCCTTGTCATAGCAGTCAACCTTGGTTCTATGAATATACAACCAATCCATGCCCAATAACATATTGTATGAACATAATGGTAAAACATTAAAATGTATTGCGGTAGGCATACCATTTAAGTCAAATGCGCAAGATCTTACCCAATGATGAACTCACTTCTTCTTACCTGTAGCCAAATCAAATAACTAAGACTCTACATGTAAATCCTTATTCAAGCCACACTTATCCACCAAGTCAGGACTAACATATCTATAATTAGATCCATGGTCAATCAAAAAAAAAAAAACTTGATCACAAAGCTTATCTTACATCTCAATGATAGATGCCTAATGTTATGTTTGCTTTTTGTCCACGACTGCATAGATGTGAGGAATACTTTGGCCAACATCACCAACAATTTGTGCCTCATGTGCATTGTATATCTGGGGTCTACCACCCTGATTCTGTAGACAATCTCTCCTGTGATGATATTTGCCACAAGTCCAACACTCTATGGGCTTCAAGCTTCCATCCTTGTTCTTCTCTTTAGCTTGATGTCCCTGTCCTCTATCTGATGCATTGAACCTCTTAGGTGGTGAAACATTCTTCTTGTTATTTGTACCCTGTGGCCTTCCTCTCTTTTTATCCCATTTTTCTTTGTTCTTTACATTACCTTTCCAGTATGGATTAGTCTCAGTTTTGTGCCTTGGTTGTTCATAGAAATGCTTTAGCTTCTGAATGTCCTCCTCCAATGATCGAGGCTCATCGAATTCAATCCTATCATTGAATGAAACTGGTAGCGCACTAATGAATCTTTGAATCTTAGCCTTCTCCTCCTTGAGGTAAGGAACATACATCAATAGTTCCAAGAATTTACTGGTGTACTCATCATCTGTTATGGATCCCATCTTTAGTTCATAGAATTATTTTTCCCTATCGTCGAAGTATCTCTCTGACATATACTTCTTCTTAAATAGCTGCTCAAACTCACTCCAAGTTATATCTTCTTCATCTATATCTTTGAAATGCTTCACATATTCCCACTAAGTGTCTACTTTACCTTTAAGACTCAAAGTAGCCACTCTGGCTTTCATGTTCTCTGAGTAGTCATGCAACCTGAAGAATTTCTTGATACCAAATAGCCATGCCTCTGCATCTTGTGATATCTTTATCTCTCCTTCAAAATTAGGTGGCTTTTCCTTCTTAAATTCATTCGGAAAGTATCCCCTATCATTCCTCCTGTAAGGATGATACTAATGACAATCATAGTGCCTATCTGAATCAGAACTAGAAACATACATGTGTCTATCCATTCTCCTCTTCGGAGTGTCCAACAATCTTCCATCTCTAACAGTATAATATCTATATGATCAACAACCACCATGCGATCTACTACCGCATGCCCCATTAGTTTTATCTTCTTGCTCATGACTGATACGTAGTGGTCCTTGTCGCTGCGAATTTGAAAAGCTCGAAGTATTACTGCATTCACCTCTACTAACATTTCCTGTGACTGTATGATTTTGTCATTATCTACCTTACAACTCCTTATCTCCTCCTTTAAACTTCTCAATGTAACTGCCAAGTCAAAGTGGTTCCCAACACTATACTGCTCTTTGGATTCGTAGGGAGAGTCTCTATAGTCAACAATTTCGCTAACCATTTGATATTTCTTCCTGCAAGGCATAATATGTTAGATAAACCAAATCACAATAAAACAATGTACCTTAGTATAGCTCGGGGAGGATACTTGTCTGCAATATTACCAAATCAACATGATACATGTATAGCATAATCATAACAACATAGAAACATACGTGAGTAAATGTATCAACTCATAAACATTACTCTAACTAGGATCTAGTCATCAATGCAAGGTCATATGAACAATGCATGTTATGACCTCATGCATGACAACAATCATTACTCCATTGTACATGTTGCCACATGAAACCAGTAGTATGCATAAGCAATGCCAAACTAACTACAAATACTCATAACCGATTGGTTCTTCTAATCAACCTACAAGACTGATGCATGTAATCAAAATATTCAAAAATGTAACCTAACATACAAGGATGTAAGTAGGTACCATGAAATCAACATGTAAGCGACATATAATCCATACATAGTCAATAATATACTCATTTCAAATACATTTCATGAAATCAATAACAAATTATCCATGATAACCACACTACAACCCTAATTCGACATCAAGCAATTTCAATAAGTATACAAGTGTAATACACACATGAAATTGACATGCATACATGACCAACACATAGCCCATCTAGTATGAGGGGTGAACCATGTTCTGGTACCACTCTATAACACCCTCCTCCCACATCTACCCAAGTTGTTATCACCAAAAAATTTGTCATCTAGCCTAATTTACTAGATGAATCGAAGTACACCATGTGAAGCCAATTTTACCATAGTAAAATTGCTTTCACTGTGAGAAATTACTAAATAAACCACCTTTGTTAAGTAATTTATAGATAAACCCGTGAAGAATAATTAAATAAGTCACTATTTATTTGATTTTCTTCTAGGAATAATTAATTAAACCATTGTTCCATTATTATTCCTTGTCATATTTGACCCAATCATGAAAAATAAACAGATAAATCATTAAGTATCTTATTTTTCTCTAAGAATAATTAATTAATCACTAATTGATTATTATTCTTTGTCAAATTTGACTAAATCCCTTAGGAATAATTAAATAAATCCTTATTTATTTATTATTTCTATATAAAATTTTAAATACTTTTTCCCTCCTAAACAAATATAATAAAATATTCCATGTGGTTATTCCAAGAATGGGATCAATAATATTTTATTATTGCTCATTATTCAAGGATAGCTCAATATTTTGTTATAAATAGAAGGTTTTTCCATTCATTATTCACTTTTGATTATTTTCATTATTACACTCACTATTGTAACTCTGATTATTTTCATTGTCGCACACCACATTTTTCTTGGGTTTACACATTATAGAGGAGAGAGACTCTACACAAGCTGAAGACATTTGAGGATAGCCAAGAATCCATCCCATAGAGGGGGACTGGTAACCTGTATTGGTTCCCTTCACAGGTGTTATAATAAAATTATTCTTTATATATCTGGTTTCGATTGGATGATTGGAGTTAATACTCTTTCTTTTTGTTGTTTAACTATGGTTGTGGCATAGATCTAGACTTTGGCAGGTTTTGTTTCTATCAGTTGCTGCAGATCTACAATGTTTAAAAACCATTTATATTGTTGAGATTGTTTGTCATCCACAATCTTAAGTGGGTTCTTTTTGTACATCTTTGAGAAGAAAACACTACAACACAAGTAACCAGCTAGCCAAGGTAAACATGTGACGAGAGGCCACTATGATATGATTCAACATCCTAAGTCACCTTAAGGAAGTGGAACCAATGGAAACACACCATCCAAACATCGAAAATCAACAACAGAACCCTCAGAAGACAAGTTAGCCACTTAGACAACCTATCCTTCGGTCCCACTAATGTTTTAGGTCTCTTGGGCCATAGTCACTCTCATGTTATGTGTAATGGAGTGACCAAAAACCTAAAGTCGCTCTCACAGGCCTTCTTGTCAGCGATTGTGGACCAGAATTGTCAGTGTTGTGCTAGCGACTCTGAGATTTGAGCCACTTTTTCAAGCCCAAAGCCCAAGTCATTTCCCAAAAATGATCCATCTCTTCAAATCAGTAACATAATATGGAAATGATAGTACTAAAGAAAATACTTGTTGAAGACCTTAACTAGATCCCTACTAGACATGATAGGCATTTTGTCAAGCATATCGTCGACATATAATCTCCAGGTGTAAATAATAGAGTTAAGAATAGGGATCTCATAATTATCTGAGAATCACTATGAACCATTGTTTCCTCATGCGATTTATTGCATTATCATCTATTAGGTCATAGACACATTATTCATTCGTGTATAACTAGCATAATAGGAATAGAAATACAATAAACATGACAACCATCAAATCCATAAATACATCAATACCTTTACATGTGGAAATCAAGGGAAAGGGTTTCTCATTAATGAATGAAATGAACCAACTGGAGATGGGACTACCATGTTCCACCCGATGGTAGAATGGTTGAGCCAAATCTCTCTTCATCCATTCACCCCCGTGCCATATTCCAAGAATGAATGTGGGATCCCATAGAACAAATCAATAAAAACTCATCCAGGGCTTCCAGAGGCCATGCACCTCACTCCATCAAACAATGATTCCACCTCATGGTCAGGCATCACCAAAACCATTATAGGATTGGTCTCCATCCAAGCCTTCCAGGGCTTCTAGAGCGTTTGTCCAACCAAGACTTCTAGAACTAGTAAGTCAACCCACAACTTATACATGGTTTCCAGAGCATTGGTCCAACTAAGGCTTCCAGGACTAGTAAATCTACCTACCAAGGGATTTCAGAGCATTTTTCCAACTGAGGCTTCTAGGACTAGTACCTCAACCCAGGTTGTTACAAGGCTTCTAGAGTGTTTGTTCAAGCAGGGCTTCGAGGATTGATAACTCAACCCAAGCTAAGGAAACATGGGAACCAACCAAAACAAAACAATTAAAGTAAACCCATAATCACCATGGCTATCCAGGAAATGGAAAGGCTAGGCAATCCATTGCCGATCTAGGCCATCCTCCATTAAAATGATATATCACAACCAAGAATCCACATGCATATGCCATGCATGCCAAAACTAGTGAAGAAATCATACATGCAACTCAGTATCTACAAGAAAATCTGATGTAGTTGTTGATGTCGATGCCTTCCTGAGCTTTCCTACTCTTCTGTTTCCTTCTTTCTCTAAGAATCCAAGTATGCCACACCCTCCAAGAGTGCTCCAAGAAAATTCTAAGTATCCAAGAGTATGAGAGAGAGGGAGGATAATGAGATAGCTCCAACACTGAATTGACAAAAGGTTACCAACTGATCCTCATAAGTCTTTTTATGAATGAGGCCTCTATTTTCTTCATTTTCCATTATTTTCTTTCAGTTTCCTCCTCACATGCAACCTGTGACCCTTCACCTCCTTTTTCTCCTAATTTCCATTATTTTCATAAGTAAATGTGCCAAAATGCCTTTTAATGCCTTAGCCATTGCCTTTTCCATAAGAAACCAAATGAACACCCCTTAGGATGTCTTGCCCAACATTTAACTTGGAATAAGTGTCCCAATCATCCATGGTTATTGTTTTTAACATTTATTACATGGAATTTTCACCACGACTGTTACATGTAAAGTGTAGACACCCATTAGATGCATGATTTATTAGAAATTAATTGAAAGAGTAGTGGAACACATAAAATATTGTGAAACCAAAAACACATAAAAGTATGAAAAAAGAGAGACACAAATATATGTGGTTCACCCAATATGGGATACATCCATAGAGAAACAACCATTTCTTCCTTTTATATTATCCATCAAAATGAAGAGATACAACCTACAATAAATTCATTGTAATTTCCTCTTCGCTCTCACATAGTCTCCTTTCTCTTTATCACACAGAATAATAATATACAACTACAATGCAATTCCCTCATATAAACTGAGGGTGGCCTTCTAGGGAAGAAACCCTAAATTAGCATAACTTCTAATGTCAGATATTTTTCCTAAGGAATGACTCAGATTGACTATGAAATTATAATATTTTACAAGGTAATTTTTGTTGGGTGTGGAGCCTAATTATCTTCCTAATTGTCCATAGGTTTTTTGTTTCAACCATGTTGGATCCCTGTTCCTAATTGGGCGGAAACATTACCCATGTAATTTTCGTTTGGGGGGGGGGGGGGGGGGGGGGGGGTGGGGTGGGGGGCGGGGGCGACAACGCCTTTTTGAATATCCCCCTAGTGGGGTTTTGGGGGAAATGCCCCTGAAGCTACAAATAGATGAAAATTTTCCTTGTAAAATACTGTAATTTTGTAGTCAATCTGGGTCATTCAATAGGCAAATGATATGGTAATAGAAGTTATGTTAATTTAGGGTTTTTTTCCCTAGAAGGTAACCCTCGATTTATATGAGGGAATTTGATTACGGTTGTGTATTATTATTCTTAGTGAGAGAGAGAGGAGGTTGTGTGAGAGAAAAGAGGAAATTACAGTGGATCTGCTATAGGTTTTATCTCTTCATTTTGCTGGATAATATAAAAGGAAGGACTAGTTGTTTCTCCATGGATGTAGCCCAAATTGGGTGAACCATATATATCTATGTCTCTCTTGTTTTATGTGTTTCTGTATTTGTGTTTCCACAATATTTTATGTATTTCATTGCTCTATTAATTAATTTATAACAAATTTTATCAACAAATTTGTTTTGGAGGGATTGCTCCTTGACCCCCCACTGGGGGGGGCTCATAAAATTGACGTCACCCCCCCTGGACCCCCTTGATAGCGATCCAATGAGCAATATTTCCACCTTGTTAGGAACTGTGGTCCAATGCGACTAAAATGAGACTTCTGAATCAAGGAGATAATTAGGCTCCACACCGAATATGATTAAATTCCACATCCAACGAGTGCCCACTATGCATATTTCTAACTAGACTCACATAAAAAAAATGAAAATACATCAAAAAATGTGTTCAACACACTGTTTTCATGTATTTTTGTTTTTTTGTCTATGTTGGTCTACTCAAAAGTATGCATAGTGGATATTCAATAGATGTGGAATTTATTTATGCATCCAACAGTTGTCTACATGACATTTGAGTAAAATTGTAAGGAGATAAGCCAAAAATACAATTAAAAAAGTGCTTTTATTCGTTTCCCTCCAAAATATTTTTCGCTAGGGATGGCACCATCATCTTGAATCCTATTGGTTCTTATAGAATTAATTCTTTTAGTACATTTTTGGTTTTAAGGCCCATTTTTCACCTCAAAATTCCCCTAATGGTGATAAAGCAATTATGATAGAAGATATGGTAGACTATAGTCTGAGTTCTGACATGAGATAGATTTGGTTAGAAATATTGATTGGGGTTTGGTGGGGGGTTGAATTATTGTTTCACGATAATTCAGCTTTTACCCAGTTTTTGTTCTTCTTTATAGTGTTACCTGAATCATATTTTAACTACCAACACATTATGATAGTATATCTAGGCATAAGCAGGTAACACATGCAAACCATAAACATAAACATAAGAGAAAAACACATCAACATCATCATCATCATCATCATCACATAACAACACTAGATACTAGGTGGAAAACCAAACTTGGAAAAGCCATCGCTAGTGTTGTCTTCATCTTGTTTTATTGATATTCAGAAAACCTTATTTTACATCTTGCACTGGCACAAACTTCTACTACTGTGTAGGCTTCTACTTGTTGTAGTCTACCACCTCCTATTGTTTCTCCAACTACCATTGGAAGGAAGCTACCACTCCCTGAGTAAGTTGTTTGTCCACCATTGAAAGGAAGATACCAATCCCTTACTGAAGGCTTTGACCCTCAGGCCCTTTGTGGACCACTTTTCAAAATATTTCACACTTGATCCACTTGTAACAAATTCAAATCCTGAAAGCCATGTTTCCTCCAATTTTCAAACAAGACCTACTCAAAACCTTATGTTCATTCACTGAATACAAATCTAACCATACAATCTCCTATTCACAAGTGACAACAAATTCTCTTTCCAATAACCAAATCAACTAGTGGAAAAACATAGTTGCATACATCGATAATCAATCTTATATAAAACCATTTAATGTATCTAGTAAATAAACCCTAGTAGCATCAAATTATTTTCCCATACATCAACAATATCATCATAGACCTAATCTCAACCTTGATTAGACAATGGTCAAGACAATCAATAGCTAATACAATTTTATCTTCAATGTGTAACTACATAAAGCATCAATATGCACTCACAAACCCTTATCAAAATTGTAGGTAAGCCATATTATATTCTCTGACAGCATCATGTCAATATGAAACTTTTGTGATAGTAACAACATTGTTCCAACAATATTTTCCTCAATAGCATAACAACATTACCATCTTTTCATTATAAGACCTTTATGTCCATCAAAAATGAGAAACCCTAGCATGCATCAAATATACTATTTCTCAATCCATCAACCCTTAGCAATAACATACCCTTACTCTCAGTACTAAAGTAGCATCCCCCAACAATAGACTCATATCATATAGTGCATATGAGAAATCCTAGCAATATATCACTTCTTAGCGTATAATGATTTATCATTCCTCTTTCTATGCAATATACAAATATTCTCATGAACACATCAACACTCAAAACAATTTTATGATCATTAAACTCCGCAATACATATATGAACTATAAAAATGCCACAACCCTAGTCAGCGTCAAGCAAACTCATTCTCTACAAAACTAGCAAATTTGCTACTAAAAGATCAAACAAACGCAGTAGTAAACTCAATCCATTATACATTTCTGTCACAAATTCAACTAGTAGAATACATCACACCTCTCTAAGGCACACTGACCTTCCCATGATACTACCTAGAAACACATGACAATACATCTTGTTATCACTCAAGTTGTTCCCTTCCTCCTAAGGGGAAGACGGCCGAGGTAACCACTAACCAATCTTCCAGCTACAGGTCCTAGCCTACCTGCAACCAGAGAGGGCTCTCTCTTTGTAATTTAGCTTTGTTTTGGAGTATTTTAGGCTAGTTGTGATGAACAGGGTTTATTTTTAAGTTTGTTGGATGGTGATTTCAAACAGAGTTAGGGTGCAAGTATAAAACAGTTTATTCCATTGGGCAATGGAGTCAATGAAAGTGTACTGCTGAAAGTGTTTCTTAGGGAAATGGTAATGCTACAGAGAAAGATAGGCAACCTAGGAACAATCTTCAAATTTGGAAATGAAGGAATGGAGTCAGGGAATAAAAGGCAATTAAGAATCTTTCATTATGCTAGCAGAGGGAACGTGTATGAATATTACTCAGGATCAATTGAGAATTCCTAAACAATATTCAAAATGAAGGAATTAGTGCAAACATGAGTAGTTAAGAATTCATATTTATGACTAATTCTGAAGAAAACGTAATTAATAGCAGAGATTGAACACAGGGTGCATTAAAACAAATCTTGTGCTATTCTTCTTCTCTATTACCAGGATTATGAAACATATATGAGTTTGCAAAACACAGAAAACATAAACACAGTTTAGAATAACTTATTGTTCCATAGAATGACACAGGAATTCTGTAGCAGGTCCGATAACATCCAATCCAGTTTCAGACGGTTCAGAGACAGTGAAATTCAACAACAATTTGTATTAGAACAGTCTGATAGTTTATAGCGCAGTCCAGAAAGAAAATCACCAACCCCAAATACATTCTATGGGGAGGTATACATACAAAAATGAGATACAAAATATATAGTTGATGAATCTTCATGCAATAAATTTCATCACCAACTCTTCAAAGGAAGTAGATGAAAGAAATAAATGCTGCAGTAAATATTAGTGTGCTAGCTGTCTATTTTGTCAGAGAAATTTGACTTTTTGGACCAACTGAGTCGGCTGAGGCTGCGCCTTTAATTTACGATTTTTGGGCTTGCTGTCCTAGTGCTTTGCTGAGTCACTGCTTCGACTTCCTCTACCTGTTGTCTTTATGCTTTGTTTGGTGCCTGCATACTCAATTTTGTTGACCTGTAGCTGACCAAAATCTGAAGCTGAAAAAAGAGGAAAAAGACCAAAATTACCTGGGCAAAATTTCCAGCATTGCTTGCCACCAATCCTCAGGAGGCAGCTTATGTCTTTGTATTTTTATGAGTGTTTCATCAGCCTCTGTGTATCTATAAAAATTGGGTGGGACCTTAAAGAGATGACTGATTTCATGCTCAATGTAAAATAGGTTTTCTAATTTATCATAAAGAGATTGTCCAGAGGGAGGTCCTGCTTCTTCTGAGGTACGTGAGGATGCTGTAATCTAATTGGAAGCATAGTTATTGATCCTGGTAGTATATTGTTCACAGGACAGTAGTTTTCTAGCACTAGTCAATAGGCTGGGTAATCCTCTGCTTTGTAATGCGGTCATTTTTATTTTGAAGTCATTTATTTCTTCCTACATTTCTTGGCAGTTTCTTTCTAGAGTCTGCACAAAATTTCTCATGGTCAGCACCTTTTTTGCTGTCGGAATAGTATCTGTTCTACTACTGATGTCTAATGCTGCCAACTCCTCTTTGGTATGAGTGTTCAGGAAATGAATCATTTTATTGGCCTGCTCAGGCATATTCCCCAATGTTGCTCTTGCCCTCTGAGTTTCAAATAGAGCTAGGCCTATCAATTCGATTTGTTCATGTATGGCCTGAATTGATCGCCATTGGTCAGTGATTGCTTGGACAATTTTGGCCCACAAAATCTTTTTGATTTCAGCTAAAGTCTTGTCTAAGGTAATCTCTTTCTCTAAGGACTTTATTTTGTTGTCCAAGGCTTTTATTTCTCTTTGTTTCTCAGCCACTGTCATCTTGGACTTGTCATAGCTTGCCTCTAGTTTGGCCAACTTTTCTTTGGCCTCTTTCACCTTTGTGACCTGAACTTCTAGCTCTTTGACTACTTTCATCATCTCTTCCATACTCATGCTAGATTCTGGTGTTGTTGTTGCTGCTGCTGTTGCTGTAGCATTTGTAGTTGTTGTGGATGCTGAAATGATAGGAGGGATTGCTGCTGCTTGTGTGGGAGGAACAGTGACAATAGTTGGAGCTGTTTGAGGTGGCTGGGAGGTTGACTCTCCCTGCTTGCCTTGCAATGCTCTCTCCAACTCTCCCTCCATCTGTATTATTCTTTGATTCATCCTCATGAGCAGATCCATTGTATCATCAACTTCTTTTTCTTGCACAAGTTCTGCAGTTTGAGGGTGGATAGTTGCAGGCAGCTTCACTTGTTTTTTGAGTGCAACAAATTCATCTTCTTTCTTCTTCATAAGGGCTTGGATGCCCTTGGCATCCTTAGAATAATGCCCTAGATCCACAATAATTTCCTCCAATGTCTTTATTCTGTTATCTTTGGCTGAGGAAGACATCCTCTCCAAATCCAACTGAGTGTTTGTGTTTTCTAATGATTCTTTCAATTGATGGGCCAGCATAGACTTGTCTGCTAGGGTGGCATAAACCATTTCACCTATTTGCTTGTGAAGCTCTATTTGGCCCATCGGGTGTATATCCTTGGCGAGGACCTCTAGGTTTGTCTTTATGTAATCTGCAGCTGTTTGGGGCTATGGAACTTTAGGCTTGAAATGAGTTAAGATCATTTTCTCCTCCTTGATGTCATAAGCTGCCATTAATCTCTGCCATTTGGAAGGTGTTTCCTTGAGGAATTGATCATACAGTTGTACTCTTAACAACTCATTTTGGGCCTTTATTTCCATGAAAGTTCCTTTAATGCCAGGTGGTTGTTTGCTTTGCCGCCTTGAGGAAGACACCTCCATACCATGTTGCCTCTCTTGCTCCTACTGGAATGAGCTGGTAGCTGTTTGCTGGCTTGTTTCTCTCTCCCTCCTTGGATTCTCTATGATTTCTTCACTAATCTCTTCCTCAACTTGAGGATTAATTCTCTGTCTTTTGGCTTCTGGGTGTTGTGCTGACCCACTTGGAGGTGTGGTCTCTTCCCTATCCCGCTTCTTAGTTCTTTCCTCATTAAGAGGAGTCTGTAAAGCTGGCACATGTGTTGCCTCTGTTTGTTGTGGAGGGGCTTGCCTTTGAGTTTGCTCCTTTGAGGTGGTGGGCTGTTCTGTAACTATTTCTTGTTCGGCATCCATCACTTCTTTTCCTTTTGCTATACCTGTTGCCGATGTAGATGTTTCTTGGGCAGATTGTGAATCTACAGTAGTGGATGTGCCCTCTCCAACTTGGTGTGGAAGTTTGAATGTTACCTGCTGAAAAGAATCCAAGTCAAGAGTTTTTTCCAAATCTTTGACATTTTTCTCCATTATTTCTTCTTGAGTGAGTTCTTCAATTAATGTGCCTTGCACCCACTCATCTTTATTAGCAAATTGCTCAATCTGTGGGTCTTTACAATGTTCATATGATTTCAGCCTATATTTTACTTTTCTGGCACTGATAAAGCCATCGGGGTCATAAGGGACCCACCATAAACTCCTTTTTAGCTTAAGTTTCTCCCCCAGTATTTGATCAGCATCTTGCCAACCTTCTTTCTTGTTCATAATAAAGGGGCTAGATGGTCTTTGAATTTCAGGGAAGCTTTCTTCTTGGCACTATGAAAATGAGTGAGATCTGAATTGATGAGTTGCCTATAATATTCCAAGGCAAACAGTCTCATTGGTACATATCTTTGGAGCCTGTAGGGACGGAGCTCACAGCCATAGATTCTAATGACAATGTGATTTTGGTAGAGATACCAATCACCTATTTTGTAGTTCTTGGACAACTGCAATATATTTTGCATGCCATATGATAATCTAGGAGGAGGAGTTCTTTTCAAGAGGTAGCAGACTGGGTAAACAAATTGGCCAATGAACTCCCAATAAGAGTAAGGAGTGTTTTGGACCTGATGGAAGACTGATGACCAAAAGATAACAGACCTTCTTTCACCCTTTGAATCTAACTTCTTCATGGGACATTGGAAAAATTCTGACTGGTAATACATGAAAAAATGATAGATATAGGAAGAATACTTGAAGACTCCCTCCCTATTCAGTTTCACTAGTTGGTCATGCATTTTATTGGCAATGAACTTGGCATAGTTGTACTTGACAGCAAGGGTTGTCTTGGGCTATATGCAGACAATAGGACCAACACTGTTTCATCAATGTGCTCACTTGTTTTAAAACCTAGCACAGAGGATATCATATCTACTAGCAGCTTGCCCACCTCATTGAAATTGACATATAGGAAAGGAGGTGTAGGCTGGCGGTCTGCCCTGATGAATGTCTTGGCAATTCTGGCAATCTCAGAGCTGGAGAGCTTGGGGCCATCATCCAGTAGGTATTTCATAGAAAAAGGGACTAGAAGCTCAGTTTGTTTAAAATTTAGCATTTGGTTAATGGAATTAGGAGTGATATGGAAGAGTATGCTCCCAGATGGAGACTTGACAGCTCTTTGAGTTAGGTCATAGTTCTCAGCACATAGATGGATTATCTCAGGAAAAATATTGACAGAAGGGAGGAAGTAAATAGGTAGTTTGATTCCCATATCCAATACATGCCACAATTGCTCAAATAACTATTTCTCAACTGACAGAAGGTCTGCAAGTGATTTTTGTCCCCAACCAAATCCTGAATGAGGTAATCCCTATTAGCTAGAGGAATTGCTTCAAGCTCTTGTTAGGTGCATTGATAGGAGCAATGTTTAAAGCTGCTGGAGTGGCCATATTGAAGTTTTTTCTGTGTTTGTACTTGGAATAAAGATTAGTGGAACAACAGACTAAGGAAAATTGCTTCTGAGGATTTGCAAAGGAGCGGCAAATTGAGTTTAGATGAGGTAATGGCCTTCACTCTCTATATCTATCATAAAGAGGAAAATTTACAGAGTTCAAACAAGCTTTTCTTTTCTTTGATGAATTCACTGGGTTGATAAGCTGTGTGGGCAAACTGCAGATGGAATAAGAATGTCTTTTGAGCCAAATAGGTGGAATTTTGCAGAGGAATTTTGGTAAAAGGGGTCAATACACGGGCAATATGAAGATTCTGTCGGCAAAATGAACTAAAAATGATTTTTAATGGTGAAATTGCAGAGGGGCGTAAGTTTGTAGGGTTTCTTTTGGAACAAGGGAATTATCAGTGAATTTAGGCAGAATTTAGGTGCAGGATTATCTTTGGTTTGGGTATATGCAGGTGTTTAAGCAGCGAAAATGGAGAAAACAACGAAAAAAGGGGTTACCAGGTGAAATTTCGGGCAAATACCTGGTTTTATGGCGCCAAGTACGGTTGAGCAGGTTCAATGACGAACAACAGAGTTGAAATTGTAGGCGGCAGCGACTCGAATGATTAAATTCGAGCTAGGGCGGCAAATCAACGTAAAACGACATGCACAACACTCCCGAACTGACTAATGAAAATGAAATAAAACGGTCTTTTTCGCGTAATTTTTTGAAAATTTGGAACTTTTGGCGCTTTTGGCGCTTTTTGGTGATGACGTAAGCATGACATCATTTGGTGGGTAGCGGGTACGACACGGTGACGTGGCTGCTGACTAGGACGATGATGTGGCAGAGGACAGGTTGGCAGGGTGATGACGTGAGCAGATGATGTGGCAATGACACAAGGTAGTGGCGGGCCGACGTGGACGTGACGTCAGTGGTGACATGGTGCTGACATCAGGGGGCGGAGGGTGGTTTATGGTTTTCTCCCGCACCACCTTTGGCCCTGGGCGGTATTGGGGAGGGGGCCTCCGATCATGCCGGGAGAGCGACGCGTGGCGGGGGTACGGCAGGAAAACCGCCCATCCCCCAAACGCTAAACTCTAGCAGATCGGGGCTTCGATAATGACCGCCCACCTTTAGATGCGCAGCGCTGGAGATTGGACAGCGGACGAGGCGATACGAATGGCGGACGGCTCTGGAGTGGGGCCCGCCCGAATTTAATATAATAATATGCCAGTGGGGGAGTGCAAACTTTGGATATGTGGGTTAATGGGTTATGCGCTGGCGGAGTTTAATGTTTAATTTAGACATTTAAACAAAAACTTAAAAAAATGAGCGCGGAGGGTAGAATAGTAAGGTTTATAAGCGAGGGGGTGGACTATGGTTATTACTTTAACCAAAGGTTAAATTAATTCCAAGGTTTAGGATGCGGAAGGGTTAATACTAGTCCCAAATGGACTAAATATTTCCCAAAACTATGTTATATAGCTATATTTCTATGGGGTGGGATATTTAATAACTTTTTTGGGGTTTTTACATAGCTTCTTATAGAACAAGGGGTGGGAAAGTAACTTAGGGAGCTAAATAATAAAATCAGAAGTTAATATGATTTTGTGGAGTGAAACTGTAGGGGAAGATGATAAGTTTATGAAGTGAAACTTAGACATAGGAAATGAATGGAGTGTGGAGTGAAGATTTTTACACAAGAAATGTGGCTTCTTTTCTTAAGAAAATTTCAAAACTTGACTTAGCATTTGACAAAAATGCAGTGAAAGGAGGACTTGTTAGGCAGATCCCAAGGTCCTTGAGGGGATGTTAGTCAAAGACTTTTTAGGGGGAGTGAAGGGGAATTAGAAATGCTTCCATAGTTATGTAACTAAACCACTGCCTTAATATTTCTTCCATTGATGAGATGGGCTTTCTTTGACAATACAAAAGGTGATCACCCACCTGCTTCTACAATCTCAAGCTACCTACCCAACCTAAAACACCTAGCATTTTTTCTTCCTTTTGATTGGGTGCACTTAGACTTGCAAACCCTGATTGTCCTTTTTCTTTAGACTATCCTGCTATCTAAAACTACCCTTATCTCTTCCAAGGGCCTAGATTAAGCAGTTGGGCTCCTTAACGTCTCTACCTAGCTACTCATCCGCCAAGCTTGAGCTGTTTGGACAGACATTCTTTCTCTATTCTACAACAACAATTCAAACATGGCATGGTCTAGATTGAACTGTTGGGCCACCCATCAAGTGTAATAAAGAACAATACTTGCAGATTATGGACTTGCAAATAAAATAGCAGTGGCATTTTGACTAGCCACTTTCCTAGTCCTTCTTTGGGGTTCATTTTTATCATTCTTTCTGACCAATTTACTCTTTTTGCCCTTTGATTTTTCTTTTAGGGCATACCCTCTTCACATATTTTTTTTTTTAATTCTCTCTATCTGTATAAAAAATATGGAACCTTTGCAGCATCAAAGGTGAACATATTTGGCACTTCCACTGTCAATCATGAAAAATGAAACCTATCTTTATAGGAACCTAACACATCTCAATCATCAAACTCAATCTGATATACTATAATTTGTAGCCATACAAATTTTCCCTTGCAACAACTTTTCTGCAATCACAATATGTCAATATATAAACAATAGCTTTTCCCTACAAACCTCTATTCCAATGCAGGCTCACTACTTTCATACAATCACACTTCTTAATAACTCAACTCAAACAATAGTTTTCATTGTTTAGAGAATTTTCGGCGAAATCACATAAACAATCTTTTGTCGACGCGTTTCGAACCAACCAGTGTGGTTCATCGTCAGGACAAGTTTTCATTTCAAACAATTTTATCACAACCTAATGCATCAACTAAATGTAGGTTGAATTTTAGTAGCATATACTTCTATTCATACACAAATCTCTATGATATAACTAATATTCTCATAATATAAATAGTAGCCCATGAAAAAAAACATGTTACTCAAACCAACACATTAAACTCATGGAAAGTGATCACAACATCAATGGATCTTTCTCATATAAATCTTATCCATACAAGAATACACAGTAGCACAGTGTATCTTTCACAAACCCACATAGCCATTAAAATTGCAAGACAAGGTGTTAGTCATGAAACTCTACTACAATACACAATTCTTCCATTGACCTCTGTTAACTATGAAAGAATCACTCTCAGAAATCCAAAATTTTTCCTACACTCACACCAAATGCTTAAGCATATGCTCTTCTTTGTGCACACACTAAAATAACCTCCTATAAGTTCTTGTTATTGAAAAATTGATCCATAAAATGAGATCAATGATTACATAGAGGTTTCACACTTCAAGACCAAATACTTAATTTAATTCATAATAAAGGTCCTTTGATTGTTCCAAGATAAAGGAGAAGAAATAATAAACATACTTCAAATCATCTACAATAACAAATTTAGCATTATACAAAAGCACACAAACCTCCAATAATTTGTATGGAACCTCAATTGTGTAGACAGTTACTTGTCAAATTTTTGGACCATATTTCCTCAAATTTCTCAATATGCAATAACATACATTCAACAAATTTGGACACTTGCACATTGGAAAGATACAACGTTGGTGTAAAATTAGATTTGGAAGACCCAAGGTTTGACCGTTGGTTTCCAACAAAGGTTTTTGTTGTAATCTATCACATCATTGGTATTTTCATTCCTCTGCGAGGGAGAAACATCTCATCAGAGGTGTACTGAGACATGAAAGGATGGAAGGGATCAAACAATGGTGCCAAGAAGCAACTTAACAAACATATCATTCATTGTGTAGGTATTTTTACATCATTCACAGAAATATTCAGAGATCATGATATATGTAATACAGAAGCAATTACACCAATGAATAGTAGAATACACAACAATGCATCCTAAGAAAAATTTATAGGGATACACGAACTATAGTCATTGCATACATGCATATATAGAATTAATCCCCACAACTCCTTCGTTATTAATATAAGTGGACTATTACATTACAGATCTATGAGAGCTCACAATATCTTTTAGAAAAGCATATTAGAGTGAGGCTCAATAAGACAAAAGTACAATCCAGATACAAATACATAGCTTCAATTTCCAATCTGGAAACTTCTCGACGCATATCATATCTCCGCCCTCTCTTGTTTTTTTCCTGTAGCCATTTATAGATCTCCTTCCTTGATCCTGCTCACTTGATTTGGTCCACTTTTGCTACTTTGATCATGTTCACTTGATTTGGTCTTATTTGAAAAATCCCAATTCTTTGGTCCTTATCACCTTGATTCTTTAAAAACTAGCATACATATCCTTCTTTCGTGGCTTCTACGAGTCCCAAGATAACCACTCCTGAATTCTTCCTGCTACTTCCCTTTCTATACTCGGCTTCTAGCTAGTTTGATCACTTGATTTCCTTTTGTTGATCCTCTCCATAACATTTTTCTGGTGAAAACTTAGTCAAAATTTACTTATGGCTATGCACTCAGCTTTGCTTGTAGTTGTGCAACTTTTGTTAATGCTTCTCCTCCCTACTCTGCTATTTAGTGATCTGGAATTTATCGAGGGCAAAGAATTAAAGGTATTACAAACTCATGTGCATGGATGTGCCTATGTTACTTTATGCAATGGATCGATAAGATTGTGAAATACATAGACATTGAGGCAGTTAGAGAAAACATAACAGTCAAACATGTAAACAAAACAAGTTTAATAAGGAGTTCACCCAATGCTCCTGGGCTACGTCTCCTGGTCCAACCTTTCAGTGGTGGCCTCTCTATTATGTTTTCAAGCAGAGTTTTTACAACAGTGAGCTCGATTCGAGACTCACTAAACATAATGAAGTCAGTAGGAACAGAGTGCACAGACTCTCCTTACTAAAAATTGACCTCTGAGGGTCACAATAGTATGACAGGCCTATGTCGAGGAGTTTGCTTGAACCTTTCAAGCCTTCAATGGAGTACACAGACTCTCTGACTCTCTCTGGCTCTGTCTGGCTCAATGTTGCCTTCAGGTCCACTTGACTTCTACTCTTTATTCTGTACTATTAGCTTCTTGTGTCTAGCTAACTGTTGTCTACCTCTCTGTCTATCCTCCTCTACTTCTGTCAGGTCACAGCTTTAAAGCCAGTCTATTCTTTTGACTATTCATTTCCACTTCCCGACCTTTTGGTTTCCTTACCTCCATCTATTCGAATTCCCCCGCTCTGCGTCATCATCACTGGGTAACGCCCTGCAGGGAGGTGGCCACCTATTTCCCAATGAACTGGGTGTCAGATTCCTTAAATCATTTTTGAATGGCCGTTAATTCCATTTTCTTCAAAATCACCTGTGAATCATGAATCGTTTGCCAACTCGTCATCTACGTCAGACTTCAAATCCCCTGTCATCTTGCTTTTTGACTTGTCAAATCCAGTCAGTCATCGGGACGCAACTCCACCATTGATCTGGGCCACCCAGATCCTACGGTTGTCCTTCATATCAGGCAGAAAAAGTTTCACGATGTTTACCCATTTGATGCGAGCGGTTTTCTCTCTCATCTGCCTGACACATGTCACTCAAGGTGTGGCATCGGGCAGCACTCAGTCAAAACTGCTTACCGCCTTGAGGCCTTCTAATATCTTGTTGGTTTATGGAATCCCGTGCTACGGATCTGAATGCATTACCTTTCCGAATTTTATAGTGATTTTGGGTCCGGCCACTTCAAGGCTTTCCTTCAGTGAGGGGGATGCCCTGTGATACGCAATTAGCAGTTTAGCACTAATTGCGTATTAGAAACCACCCCCGTTTCTTGATTTGGCTTACAGTTTTGCCAGTTTGCACCAGTGCGTGTTGCCATGGGCCAACGATCCGTGCACTTGACTAAGGCTCCTCATTGCTCCTCTCTGGCCACAACTGCAACTGTTACGAGGATTCCTTCTGATAGCTTTGATTTTTCTAGGACTTGAATCTTTTAGCATAATTTGAAACAATCATGAAAACTTAGAGAGTGTTCTAGGATCCAATTCGGATCACGGCCTTCCCACTGAAAAGGTTTTTGGACCATCAAAATTTGGTTTTCTTTTAAGCATCAATAAAGTGAGGGTATTGCTTCCTCACTTGCTCAATTTCTATCCATTTCGCACTACTTGGCTTTGAACCTTTGGGTCCAATCTTGAGGTATTAAACATCCCCTTTGTGCATAGTTCTTACCTTCCTATCTAGAATTGTATCTTCCTGCAATTCATTAAGATATTTAGGCAAAAAATCATTAATAGAAAGCAATTGACTCTACTCTTTGGGATCTTCGATTAATGAAGGTTCAAATAATCTCAATCTGTTTGCATTAATGAGTGAGTAGATGTGCATGTAAGCTGGTAGATCAAGGCGAAAAGCATTCTCACCAATTTTCTCAAGTATCTTGAAAGGTCCATACCTTATTGGCTTTTGCTTCTTACCTTCACCTTGCATTCTGTCTTTGCTGATATACAACTACACTTGATCACCAACTTAGAAACTATGCTCCATCCGATGCTTGTCATGCCTTGTCTTGTACTTGGTTTTTCTCTTTTCCAGTTGTTCCTGTATTGCCTGGTGAATCTCTTGGATTTTCTCAATGAACTTGGTTGCCTTGTCCACATCACTATGTCCATCAACTGCTATGTCTTTACCAAATACAAAATCCGAGGGAGACCTTGGTGTGAAACCAAAATAGGTCTCGAAAGGAGATCTTTGTGTAGAAGAACATTTAGCTCGGTTGTAAGAATGCTGCACATAACATAAATGTTCATCCCAAAGTTTGGGATGCTTGCTGCAATAGCCTTTGAGCAACTGGATCATTTTCCTATTGACCACTTTAGTTTGGCCATCTATTTTACGGATGAAAAGTTGTGCTCTTCTTAAGCCTGATGTCCACCAATTCCCACAAACTTGACCAAAATTTCCCAACAAATCGGGTATCTCGATCTAACATTATGGAAGTGGGTAACCCAAACATATAAATAGTCATGACCTTTCCTAGATTTAGGTAGTCCTCCAACAAAGTCCATGGAAACACTTTCCCAAGGATGAGAAGGAACTGGTAGTGGAGTGTACAAGCCTAGTTTTCTATTGTTGGGCTTGCGTTTAGCACACATGGTACACCCTCTTACATATCTAGAAACTCTCTCATTCATTTTTGGCCAATAACAAAATCTTTACAGCTGTGCAATAGTTTTACTTACACCAAAGTGACCTGATATTAGAGAAGTGTGTGCTTCTCGAATTATCTTTACTCTTCCAGTTTTTGGAATGCATAGCTTCCCAAAATGATACAAGAGTTGGTCCTTAACATGATAATCCAATAATTCTACCCATTTGCCTTGACTTAGAGTTGCATATACATCTTCAAAATCTATATCTTGAGCATATTTTTCAATGTAGCTATCATGCAATACTGAATTATGCTTAAGTATAGTAGATGCATTTATAATTGGTCTGGACAACATATCTACTGTTAGCTCCTGCTGCAGCAGGTACTCATTTTTCATGATTGGCATTTCACAGGCCAAATATGTCATACTTTGCTTGCTGCAATGCTCCATATTTGTTCAAATAGTCTCTAGATGAAGAAGGCTTCTTCAAGATTCATTCAATTGCCTTCAAATTTTGTAAAAGTTTTCCTGGTATCGCTACTTTCAGTTAAAGGGAGGTCCAAACAGTTTAATCTTGGCAGAATCTTAGATAGGTAGAGAAACAGAAGAGTCCAACAGTTTAATCTAGGCTCTAGAAGAAATAAGGGTAGTATGTAGATAGGAAACATAAAAAGAAAAATGTATGATGGGTTTGCAAGTCTAAGTGCACCCCCAAGCAAAAGAAGAAAAAATTCTAGGAAGTAGGCTGGGTAGGTAGTTCTGAGGTTGTTGAATTGCTGACAAGTTTCAAGTTTACAGGTACCATATCATGCAGAACATAATTAGCAAAGGTTTGTAAGCAAAAGGCTCAATTAAGGTATAACTAACTCCCCTTCGCTGTTTTCCCCCAATCATTAACTAACTTCCCCAAAAGAGGTCAAGATCTGCTTGACACCTCTTTAGTTCATCATCTTCATCACTCTGGTTGAGTAAAGATCTGCTTTGCTTCAAAGTGTTCCCATCTTTCCCGAAATATGTCCTACCCCCCCTGCAACAGCCTAAGTCCCCCCGAATTTGCGCTTCTACCCATCTCCACATTCAGCTCCTAACATTTATTATATATCTCCTATGTTTCATCCCCCGTATTATATTACGTAAATTCCCTATGTAATATTCTCCCTGGTTGAGAAATAATCCATAGTAGTTCCCGGGAATTGCTTAGTTATCAAAACTAACAAGATACCCAACTCGAAAACACCTTCCAATATATGGACTCCTTCCTAAGTATAAACTCCCAAAGTAGTGGACCCCTTCGAAACTTCAAAGGCCCTTCGCACCCACTTACTTACCTTTTTCCCCCCTCAAAGCCGTTTTCGCATCGCAACCTTGCCATCTCACTTTCATGCAAATCCTTGCCCACCCGTTCCCCGCCGATGCGACATTGCGAAATCGGCGATCGGCGATCGCAAGCGCCGAGTGTCCAGTCTTTTCACCCGTCCGTCTTCCCCGATGCGATATCGCGATATTGCATATCAGCAATCGCAAGCACAACACGCCCAACCCAATGAACCCCCTCTTTCGCCGCCGACGCGATATCGCTATATCGCATCGGAGTCTCTTCACCACAATCCACCAATACCCCACCACGTCGTGCTGTACCAGGGACCCACTGATGACGTCATTCGCCGTACAGCCGATGCAGTGCTTACGTCAGCAGCCAGAAAAGCCGAAAAAGCTTCACGCAAGAAGAAAAGTTGCACTTCGGAGCTCCAGATCAAGAAAGAGAGGCAGTTTTCGATGCGCGAATAGAGCAAAGCGCTATTCGCGCATCGCTATGAGAAATAGGCCATTTCAAGGAATCTTCAGGGAATCTTCTGATTTCTGAGTCCACTGCGCGCCGAAAAAGCTCGAAATCGCCCAATCGTGCCAAAGGATCCGGTTTAAAGATAGCAGCAGATCATTCATAGAGTTCAAAGTGTATCAGATCAAATCAGCAGGCTTCAAGCGTGTCAAAAAGTATCAGTCGACGGCGGAAATCATCAATGTAGCTGCAAAGTGTATCAGAGAATATCTTGAGCAGCGGCCCAAAGCAAGAAAAATTGAATATCTTTCAGCAGATTCATAAGAAGAGAGCAAAATCACTTAAAGCTCTCAAATCATAATAATTGCGCATTCAATTCGCACCAAAGCCGAACTGCAACCCCAAAGCACATTCACTTCAGCAGCAACGCATCTGGTCCCCAAGGGCCACCTCGTCACCTGTTCCGATTCAGCTGCCCCCAGCGCAGCCAAAAAGATTTACTTGCATTTATTTCCAGCAGCATTTAGATTCTTTTGAAGAGTCCTAAGAAGACCTGTCACGGTCATTTGTAATGATGTCTTCCTGATATTATTTTTATAAATACCACCCGAAGCAATATTGTAAAGGGTTGGTTGGTTGGTAGTAGTAGTTGTTGGTCAGTTTCTTTCCAGCAATTTTCTCTGAGTAAAGACTCGCACTATAACTGTCATATTTTTCATAATCAAAGATTGCTGAAGGCATGGATTGCAAAACAACTTGCTGTTTTCTCTGGGCCAAGGAATGATTACGGAATTCCTGTGTCTCTGCATGATCCAATAAGTGTTCTTCCTCCCTGTTTATTTTATGTTTTTTAACATATTTCCGCCATTCTAAGTTGCAGGAAAAAAGAATAGCTTAAGATTTGTTTAAGTACACCTTAAGTTCAATTTCTGCACTTTTCGATGTTTTCTTCCGAAATGGTCATGAGCTAGAATTCTTAACTGCTCTAGTTTACCCTGTTTCGTTCATATATGGGTGCATGTCTTTGGAATTCTTAACTGCTCCGGGATCCCACTCATCCATTTCTCCCCTCAGTCAGCATGATGAAATGATTCTCTTTTGCCTTTCATCCCTGATGTCCATTCCATACTTTCAGCAGCCTGAATGTTGTATCCTGCGTGGCTATCTCACTCCGTATCCCCTTGTGACCAAGAAAACGCTCGCATGCCTCAATCTGTGACTCCATGCCCAATGGTTCAGAACTTATAACACCTTACTGTGCCTCTTTACTCGAGAATCCTACCTTCCTCCCAACCACAGTCAACATTCCCTTGAAGTCAGAAAGCTAGCCTAAAATCATCAACTAAGGTTGAATCTAAAGGAGAGAGCCCTCTCCGATTGCAGGTGGGCTAGAACCTGCAATCAGAAGATTGGTTTGTGGTTACCTCGGCCGTATCCCTAATAGGAGCCTAGGGACAACCAGAGTGATAATAGCCATGATAAAGTATTTTTGAGACATGAAGAGGGGATAATGTCCTAATTGATGATATAGCACCAATCCCTCTATCTTGAAAAAAAAAAAGAGTTGTAGTTCGATAGGGGGAGTCCTTGTGCTCTCCTTTTCCATTGATGTCAAAGGGGGAGAGAAGAAGAATATTGTCATCAATAACAAAGGGTGAGATTGTTAATCTATGTTGTCATTGATGTCAATATGGCAATATTCTAGGTAGTAAACAATGATGTGAAGCCAAGTAGAGCAGATCCATGAAGCGACAAGAGTATGTCTATATAGCAATATCATAGGATACTAAATGATGATATGAAGCCAAGGAGCAAGGCCATCAAGAAAGCCAAGTCATGAGTAAGAGTCTATTACCAGAGGAGTTAACAAAGGAGGCATATCAAAGCTATCGCTTACGCTTCAGAATATTGCAGAATATCAGAGCAAGAGAGGCATATCAGGAAAGACAGAAGCCATCAAGCTATGAAGGTATCAGAGAAGTTCATTAAAAGACATTACAAAGCCAAAGGAAGACATTGGAGGAAGAGGAGCCATATCTGGAATATCGCATGTATTATATGCCCAAGAAGTGTTATTGGTGCAAGAGGAGCCATATCAGGAATATCGCATGTATTATATACCAAAGAAGTCCCGCAAAGAGGAAGAAGTCATCAAAAGAGCAGTTAACGGAGGAGCATTGCATGTAATATATGCCAAAGAAGAACTATCGGAATCCAAAGGGAAGACCGATCAGAGGGGCAGAGGAGTATATATATATTCTATAAATACACAGACCCACTGCACCCCCGAAACCCCCAACTATGATATACGTATGTGGAGCCGTTGCAACATTATAACATGCCCTATTGTAATATCGTGTCCGTCGCAATATCAAAAGCCTTTTTAAAGTTTTGCCACATTAAAATGTTTATTGCGATACACATGCGGACTCGATGATCCTATTATATCACACCCTAATGGTATATCACATTCGTCATGTTGGGAGTTATGTATCACATATTTTAAAGCTCACGTCACGTTAGAACTGCAATTGTGATAAAAACGCGGAGTTGACTACACCATTACAATATGATTTAACATATTCTCGCATTCGTCACATATCACAATTATTGTAAAGCCTTGCCACTTTATAAAGCACCGATTGCGATATATATATATATATAGACCAGATGGATTCATTAAAAATACTTCATTGAATGTCGCATCCATCCCGTCAGTAGAAGGGGAATTGGCCATGTTGTGTGCAAAACTACCAATTGCGATAAAGTTGTGGAGGATCGGACCCAATGAAGTTATAGATGTGGGCATAATGTATTTGAAGTCTGGCCTTAAGCATTCGGTCGGGTTTTTCCATGTATTCCTGTGTATTCCGATAAATGTGTTGCCCAAGATTTTTAAGGCCAAAAGCATAAATTAACATTTCTTATAGTTTAGTCAGCCTGAATGATTACGATTGCAATTGCGATTGTGACGTGGCATGTGGGGCCTCCCTGTTGGTACTATCTCTCCAATGAAGTCCTACGTAAACAATGAAGTCTAATGTATGAATATTATTAAAGGAAAATGAGCTCTCTGATATTTTTTAATAAGCAACATTTCTTTGTATTTCAACCACTCTTCCTCCTGAATGTGTCCAATGAGCATTGGCAAACATGAAGAGACAGAGGAAGCCAGAGATCAGGAAGCTGAAGATCAAGTAATCAAAGGAGGAAGCCAAATGTCCGAGTAAGCACAGAGGAAGTGGAAGTTCAAGCAAGAAAAAGGGAAGCCAAAGGTTAGATGTATCAGTATAAGAAAATAGAGAATTGCCTTTATGCTGTTGTTGTTGAAAAACTAGAAGAAACAGAGGAAATCATAGGTCCAACAGAACAAAAAAGGGCTGAAGGTCCAACAAGACAGGAGTCACTCGAAGGATGAGCATCTCTGTTGATCATGTTACCCTGTGAAAGACTCAGATGTGTGATTAATTAATTAGGTACACAACGCAGTCTAGAGAACAGTTCTGTGATGTAATAAATAAAGTTTTATCTGACATTGTTTGAAGGGAGAAGTAGCCAGTAGAGAAGAAGTCATGCTAAAGCATTTACTATCACAGTTAGAACAAATGCTTGAACAAAAATTTGGTTCTTGTGCAGTGCTTAGTGCAGCTAATAGTAGATTCACTAAAGCTGTGTGGATACATTATCAAAGATCATGATGGCTATTGAAGACTCTGTGTGGATAGTATGAAGAGTTGTAAAGACTCCTTCATAAGAAGACTAGTTGACATTGATGCTATAGCATGGAGACTAAAGTGAAGTTGTAAACAGACATAACTTAGTAAAGAAGAGTTCTGAGAGCAGAGCATTACTATCAAACATCCCTTGACAAGATTGGGTTGGAGCCATTAGGGTTGGTACCTCATAAGTTGGAAGGATTGGTGTCCTTGGGGTTGATGCCTTAGAAACTAGAAGGATTGGTGTCCTTGGTATTGGTGTCCTTGAGGTTGGTGCCTTAGAACTAGAAGGATTGGTGTCCTAGGAGTTGGTGCTCCTAAGTCCAAGGTTTGTGCCTTAAAAAAATAGAGTTGGTGCTCTGGAGGTTGGAACCTCACAAAAGTCCAAGTTGGTGCTTGGCAATAGATTGGAATCATATATATATTGTATCTATTTTATTCCAAAGATTATATTAATAAAAGCATTTATTCTTGTTGTTCATCTTGTGTTCTGAATATGAATGTTTTAACTAGTCAAAATAACAATTGAAAAGAAATACTGATTCACCCCCCTCTTAGTATTTCCAACACTCCCCCCTTAGCTCGGAGCTGAACACAGGTTTTTCTTCTAAGAAAGTTTGGTAGTTCTCTGCAACAAACTCGACCACGTACCCTTCCACCGTAGTCTTCACCTAGAAATCGCCTGCTCTCATCCAATCGTTATCCAACTGCTGTAACAATGCAATGTTGGATGGAGTCCAACTATGGTGAACTATCACTGATCGACTTGACTGACTATGCCTCTTCAACTCTCTCAACCAATGATATATATCCTCAGGGAACTTGCACTAGAAAATTTCATTTTCGTCGTTTATGCCATCAGCATATAAAATCCCCTCACATACTTTTTAAATTGGTTGATTCCTACAGGAAGCTTTCTCTACCACAAATTGATCTACTTTATGATTCCACCACTCTTCGATCTCTCTTTTAAATACCCTTGACACCATATTCTAAACCATTTCTCTCAGCTTCGGGTCTTGGCAACAAAACCATTTGTTGGTTCAAAAGAGTCATCAGGGAAGAGACCCTAGGTTCAAGCACAAGAGGCCAACAATGGTACGTTGTAGTCTAGGACATCACCAACATTTTCACCTTACCCCAAAGGGCAAGGATTCTCACCCGAATTGTAGCGCGACCAAAAGGGAGAAGGGTTCGACATGGGGTCGAGGGAATATCAACTAGTCATAGGTGGATCATACACACGCATATCCATTATATGAGAAACAGAGATAGAAACATCCTTGACTCATACACATATACCCATTATGGAGAACATAGAAATAACAACATCCTTGCATCAATCTATGAAGTACTGTCTATGTACAATAGATGGACTATTTGAAATTTTAATGGACCCACTAAACACGAGGCTCAATACATTAGAAGTCACAACAAACATCGACTCTATCTTATATTAAACTTAACATAACAAATTACATTATGATCTAGCATTCGCCATAAGCATTACATAAAATACCCATCTCAGTCACTTGGGTTCATATCAGTTCCACACCCAAGTCCCTCGGATCACAACACTCTCTCATTCGACCTCTGCAACTATGTATCTCTTCTATAGCTGACTCCTTCTTCGACTAACGGGTTCAACAACAACCATTTTCCTCTTTGGTCTTCCCCTTTTATGTCCTTCTCAGCTGCTCAGACTGTCAGTTCTCGCTCGACTGCTTTCTACCTTGGCTACTGTTGCACCTTCCCACCTCCTCCATTGCCTTTTCCTTCTGCTACAACCTTGCCATGAATCCTTCGCAATTGTTCGTTCCTCCACCCAACCATTGCTGCCATCTGTCTCTTTCTCGCGGTTCAGTTAGTTTAAATTGGTCAAAATTGTTCAAAATTAAACAAAGGCCCAAACAAAACCCGAGGGGTATGTGGTAGAGGGGTATATATCATATGAGTCTTTCTATTATGCCAGTGAGTACATGTTGATAATGATGGACCTACCAACATGTCAGGGGATCTCCATGATAAGAAGTCCCAATTAGACCTTAAACCATTTGGTGTAGGAGTCCCAACATTGGGTCGTATGGTATCGCCTTGACCGTGGTTTCACACAGAGGAAAGTAAGATTTCCTTGTTGGTAGCAAAGGTGTGACAACTACAGCGAGTCAAGGAAGGTCCATGAATGGTTCTAACACACGAAAAGTTGGGTGAGAGAACCCCTTGAAAACTTATAATAGTACGCGGCTTGGAAGGGAACACATGAGTGAAGATGCATCACAAGGTGGAAAGCAAGATAGCGAGCAATCCGAAGTGATTGTTAAACCAATGAACACATTTCAGTAAGATTCGTACATACTTATATAAAATAGTCCATACATGCATGCATAAGAAAACAAATACATATATCATTTAGAGTAAACAAGATAGTTGGAATACAATATGACATATGCATGAAACATGCTAGCTGTGTTATATTAAGAAGTGTATGTTCCAGTCATACAATAAATTCATGTGCAGCCACTAGCTCCGATAGCGAATGTTACAGCCACAACTGTCCACTCCTCCAAAGAGATATACTAGTTCTGCGTAATGGAGAAGCCAAGGCTCATTACAATACTATCCAAGCTTTCTCTAAGATACTCCTATTGGAAGCTTGGCTAACCAAAAGCCTATACAATGAGTTTTGAGGGACTATATATAGAAAAGGGTGGGGTGGCCCTTAACATTCCCCTTTGTTATAGTTCAACTACCCTCATGACTCTTCATCTACTCTATCACTATTACACCCAACTATCAACACTTGAACTTACACTTGATAAGACATTACATACAATCTGAACATGTACCCATGTGAGACAAAATTGGCTTGAGCAAGCCATGCAAGACATACTATGACTCGGAAAATTGTGAGAAGACCAACTCTTTGACATCCTCATGGTGCTCGATAGTAGTGAACTGATGCCAATCTCGGTAGCTTTTTATGGTGTCGATGTAATCTAAGGTGACATATTTCTAGAAACAAACTCTTGCCTTCGTAGCATTCAGGTACACTACTCAAGCTCCTCTTTCCAAATCGTTTGATAGCATGTGCATCATTTTCTTGAGTGTGGCCAAACCAAAAACATACTTGTGCATGATGTCTGCACTGATCACCAAGTCTGGGCCAGTGTCCGTGCGCCCCAACTTGTCAAAGTATGAGTCAAGATCTAGTCTGATTCATGCCTTTGTCTTTGCCTTGGTGGGTATCCCAATAGCTGAGATCGCATGTGTGTGCACAACAACATCCATACTCCTGAATACACGTGCATGGGAAGCTTGTAGACTAGTGATGAGATATGGGATATCTTCATAGTTTCGAATCTGACTCCGGATGCGGGCCTTCAAATTAACCGCTTTGGGCTTCATCATCTTAGGCAAGTGTAGCGGGGCTCCCTTGTATCTTGTTGTCCATGTTTGCATGTAATCAACAACATCATGCACGTTTGAAAAGATACGTGCTCTCCTAGCACATCACTGCTTCCAACTGTTAATATGGACAACTGCCTTATGCACGATACCAAACATGGAATACAACGCCCACATGACTATGTCAAGGGACAATGCTTTATCCAGAATTTCCTTCTTTAACTCTACTCAGGTGGATGTCATAACAAATTCTCCTCCCTGCTTGGTCGTTTACAGTTCCTTAGCCATTCACTCATTCTCAGCTATCAAGAAGTGCACACTCGAGCTAGTGGCTTTGGCATATACTCTAGTAGCATTAGCCAATGTTGCTAGATGATTGCACACGTCAAACACGATCACTCATTCCTCAAACTATGCAAGAGATGTGTGATCATCTAGAGTCGACACCTTGCGAGATTGCACAACTCTATGTTGGGATTCATTGAATGATATTTTGTGAATCTCTTACTCTAGATTGCCTCCAAGTATCTTAGCTTCTCCTTGGTCGCTTAGAACTTTCGCCTCTTCTGGATGCAGTGAAGCTAGTGGATCGACCTCTTGGTGGTGAGGCATGAGGTCAATGTCTTGATCTATCTCCTGTTTCTCCATGTCTGTATCCATCTGCTCAAGTACCTGTTCAATATCTTGAGCAAAGCCATGTTCCTGCAATGGCTCACCCTGTCTGCTTGATGCTAGCTATTTGGATGAGTCGACTACTTGTATGGGAAAAGTTTCATCTTTTTGTCCATGTCACACCCTGTGTTGTAACTGTTCCTGCTGTGCTTTCTTCTTCTGTCTACTCAGCTCCTATTCCTTTAGGAGTTGCTCCTTCAACTCATGCAACTTCTTCTCTGTTTCCTCCATTCTGCATTTTTCTCTTTGCCTTTATGCATTCCTCTTATCATGCTATTTCCTCTTCACCTCTATTTCCAAAGTTTCTTTCTGTACAAGTGGGTCTGCTCAAAATGTGTAGCTTTGTTCCTCCTCCATGTTGTCAAAAATCTTCCTCTTTCCCTTGTCATGCACTGGTATGTTTACCTCTTCAACTACTTCATCTGGTGCTCTCCAAGATGCTGCTTCACTAACCATTCCATAGCGAGGTCGACCGGTTCATTGAGTCTGGAGATGCTATGACAATATCTCCATGGGTCATCATCCGCCCAATGACATGCCCCATGTATCCAAGTAAATTGTACTCTCATGCAGTGGTCTTTCACAAGACAATGTGAGTCATATGGATTGTAACTTTGGTCATCGTATGAATATTTCCTCATATCCTCCACTTTGAAATCTTCATGCTTGAATGTTCGTATCTCATATAACCCGATCCACAATGGAAGAGAGGTCCATAGTGCCTTATTCTTCTAGTGCAGCCTAATTGACAATCCTGACAAGACATGATATGATACTTCTTGCATGACGAGTTTGTCCAAGGAAAACTTCAGTAGAACATGTGGAGGTATCTCCACACTGTACACCCATATGAAGGTGCTAGACGGTGGGGCATGCCAATCTGCTATATCAATCAGTGCCTCCATTAGTGCCTTTGACATGCAGGGTGGATCCTATTCAATTAAAATCATGTACACCAAGGTGAAAAAATGATCAAAAAACTATGTGATAACTCCTCTGAAGTTGCATTTGGACAATATATTACAATAATTGTTCACAGATGTCTTCATCAATTCCCATGCTTACTTCAAGCCCGGGAACTCCTAACAGGAAAAAATTAAATCCAAGATGTAGGTGGACATGTAGGTTTTTTCTTTCATACCTTTGGGTGGTTGTCGAGCTCTTGTTACCTCTTCCTTCAGCTCGTGCGCCAACATGTTAGACCAGATGCATGCTTTTCCTTCTCTGGTTAGTTGGTCCAACGCAATAACACAACTTTGCGAGAAGTTTTCCATGCTCTCTTGGACATACAAGAGACATGCAAATATGATCAAGTATTGATACGCCTTTTGTAGTGTCTTCGTCTTGTAGACCTGTTTGGGTGTTATCCTAAATTTGGCCTGTTAGCCTCCTGTTGCAGCAGGTTACTCATATTTCATGATTGACATTTTTACAGACCAAATAAGTCATACTTTGCATGCTGCAATGCTCCATATTTGCTTAACAGTCACCAAACGAAGAAGGCTATGCAGAGTTCATCTAACTGCTTTCCAAATTTTGAGAAGTTATTCCAGTGTTGTACAATTTTCAATTAAACGGAGGTCCAAACAGCTTAATCTTGGTCTCCCTAGGTTTCAATTTCCTATTTTAGAATATAGAGAATGAAAATCTGTCCAAACAGCTTAATCTTGGCAGATTCTTAGATAGGTAGAGAATCAAAGCAGCCCAATTGCTTAATCTGGGCCCTCGGGATGAAATAAGGGTAGTTTGTAGATAGGAAAGCATAAAAAAGAAAAATTGAAATGATGGGTTTGCAAGTCTAAGTGCACCCAAACCAAAAGAAGAAAAAATGTTAGGTAAATAGGCTGGTGGGTAGGTTTTTGAGGTTGCAGAATCTTGATTGCTGATCAGTTCTAGGTTTTCAAGGTGTCATCTCTACTCAGGACACAATCACCAGGCAGTTCTATGTGAAAAGCTCAAAACAGGCATAACTAACTTCCTTTCTCCATCTCCCCCAAATCATTAACTAATTTCCCCAAAAAGAGGTCAAGATCTGCTTGGTACCTCTTAAGTTTCATCATTTTCATGTCATTAGCTTGGGTGAAGATCTGCTTCACTCAAAGAAATTCCATACTCTCTCTATAAGGTTCTATCCCCCCGTGGCAGCCTAAGATCTCCCAAACTTAGCGCTTTCTTACCATCTCCATATTGACTACTGACATTATTATTTAACTCCCTATATTTTTCCCATCCCCCTACTAAAACTATGTAAATCATCCCCTATGTAAATATCCCTCCCCTTGGTTGAAAAAAAACCATAAGTACCCCCGGGAATTGCTCAGTTTGTCTAAAACTTGGCAAGAGTCCTCATGCTGCCCCTTCAAACCATCTTCTAAATGCAATATACTCCTTCCAAAGTATAAAATCCATTTGTAGGTTATCGGATCTCTTCCGAGGCCTCAAATGCTTTTCTAACACACGTACTCACTCCTTCCGACCGCAATAGACTCTTGCCGATTTCCTCAACACTTTGCAGATCCTAGTAAGCCAACTCGCGTCGCCATATCGCAATATTCTCACCACATAGTTGTGCCCATCCTTTGTTACCCGATGCGATATCGCGATATCGGCGATCGGCAGTCGCAAGCATCACATGTCCAAAGTAAATACCTTCTCGTTCCCCGCCGATGCGATATTGCGCTCGCATCGGAAAAGTTCATCGCATCGCATTAAAGTGTGAGCACCCTGCCACATCACATCTGTACCAAGGACCCACTGCTGACGTCAGCAGGCTAACGTCATCCACCGTACTGCTGACGTCAGCAGCCAAAAAACCGAAAATTCGCGCAGGAAGAAAAATCGTGCTTCGGAGCTCCGGAACAAGAAACGGAGGCAGTTTTCAATGCGCGATTAGCGTGAAGTGCTAATCGCGCATTTCTACAGGAAATAGGCCGTTTTGGGGAATCTTTAGGGAATCGTTTGATTCCTTGGCCCGTTTTGCGCCGAAAAAGCCCGAAATTGCCCGATTTTGCCAAATTAATCCGGTTTAAAGATAGGAAAGGACCAGAGACAAAGATTAAAGAGTATCAGATCAAATCAACAGGGAAAAAACATGTCAAAGAGTATCAGCAAGCGGTGTATACCATCAATGTAGCGGCAAAGAGTATCAGCGAAGATCTTAACGGCGGCCCAAAGCAAGAGAAAATTTAATACCTTCCAGCAAAGTCAAAGAAAGAGGGCGAGGCCACTCAAAAACTCTCAAATCATGGTTATTGCACATTTAACTTGCAGCAGAACAGAACTACAGATCCCAAAGCACAGTTATTCCAGCAGTATTGCATCGAGCCTCCAAGGGCCACATTGCACTCTTTTTGATTCAGCTGCCTCTAGCGCAGCCCAAAGGACTTACCTACATTTAATTCCAGCGACAATTAGGTTTTTAGAAAAAGATTTTCCAGCAACCCTGTTTAGGTCAATTGTAATAAATGACTACTGATATTTTGCTTATATATACCACCCTGAAAGATGGAGTAGGGGTTGGTTGGTGAGTCGAGGAAGTTGCTTAATCTTTGGTATCTCGACATTTTCTTCAAGCAGAGACCCGCACTGTAACTGTCATACTTT
>APFE030475091.1:0-17695 GCA_000404065.3 Pinus taeda
GCACAACTTTAACCACATCATATAATCATAGTGAAATCACTGGGAGAGATGAAATAATTTACGAGAATAAGATTTAGCATAGATGTAACTGATTAACACTTAAGGAGGAGTTTTTTATCCAAAAATTACACTTCTTTGTAATAAGAGGTTTGACGACTACAATTATATTATGGGAACACATACGAGCTGTCGAATTAGATACATCAAACAAAAAGAAAGGAACTATTTACCCTCTTCATGGAGTTTTTCTCCAAATAACCCAAAACTAGATAACCATGACAACCCCTTAAGTGGAAACCCTCGTCTAGTGGGTCATAAATGTAAAGCAAAGAAACACATTTAATGGCATATGGGCTCAAAAACTATCAATAAACCTGAGGATAGAAATAGAGCATCATTACATTAGGAGAGGCTGAGCCATTTAAGTGGAAAAATGTTAAGAAGTCAACCAAACTCTCACCTATAACCCAGAAAACAATGACCATGAGCATTATTGTTATAACCCCAAAAAATGAAAGCATAAACAAAGGAAAGCCCTAACAATATTGTGCATGAAGAAGGGGAAATAAATACCCGTGAGTGCAGATCTTGAACAATGGTTGTCATGGGACTGAAACTTGAAGGTTAAGAAACATATGCAGGTATACTCTTGGGAACACAAGAAATATATATATATTTATTTTTTTTGGGAAAAATTGCTACAGTAAACAGAGTAAAGGGTCAGTTGGTCTAGCTCAGTGGTTCTTCCCATCAACTAGAGTTTGAGCCACTAGATTAAGGCAACAATCAACCGTCGGCACACTGCGAAGAAAATATGGGTGAGACCAGGTCACAAAAGAGAGTCAAAGAAAAGAAAATGAAAACCCTTGGTAGGCAAGGGATTCTTACATGTATCAATACACCGAGGACTGGTTTCGTTGCAGCTAGGGCTCCCTACGGAATGAAGGAATAGGGCTAGTTGCAGAGAAATTTTTTCGAATTGAGAAGGTGAAGAATGACACTTATGGCCGAGTGTTGGTAGTGTGGTTAACCTAACCAACCCACCATAAACCTGGGTCGTCGGTTCACCAAAGAAGAACAATCGTTGAGAGAAAGCCAAATGACAAACAACCATCTTCTTCGTATGTGAGTCATGAGTTTTACACTTTTCGAGAAACTTCTGAGTTAACCTTAGTCATGGTGTAGGAGTAACCTCAATCATATTACATGATATCACATCTAAGCCTCGACCAAGGTAGAAATATATTCATATAGGAATATGAGATTCAACTAATACTGAGGTATTATATCACATAGGAATAAAGAACTTAATTCTCACCATAACATGACCTGTAACATTAGCTAACAATGAACTATGTTAGTACCTAGGTAAATATGATAACGTGTGAAGGTGAAATTATGTTAAATAATAAGAATAATAAGAATAATTATTATCTTTACCTAGTTGAATGTGTAATATTGAATTATGCATGTTACAAGTTGTATCAGAGCCCAGCGACAATACTGTGGCCTGAATGGGCAACCATGGAATAAAAAAGTATTACTGATGCATAGAGGGAGTTGAACAATATGCGAAAAGAAATTGGGACCACCCCATCGAGTAGACCAATGGGAGGATCTGGACCAGTGCCTCATACAAAAACTAACCCAGAGATGTAGGTTTAGCTCGGAGGAGATACTCCCAACTTGAACACGTTACTGTTAGGAGATGGTCCAGTAGCTATGAGATGAGATGACAAACCTGAGAGTTGACAATGAGAGATAGAGGCTGGAACATGAGAGGATCACGAAAATCCTCTTGGATAGGTAAAACTAAAGGAATCCAAACCCCAACCTAGAATATGGAAATAGAGTTGAGTTTCATCGATAGGGGGAGGTCAAATTGATAATGAAGAGGAATCTAGAAATGCTTTTGGTGGTGAAGGGACTAAGATGTAGAAGGTCGAGTTGAAAGGGGAGTTTAAAAAAATTAAACCTCCAATATTTGATGGAGAAGCGAAGGAATTTGTTGAAGTGTGATTAATCAATATGAACAAATATTTCTAGATCTATGAGTACGATGACAATCTAAAAGCCAGATTGGAAGTTGATCAATTACAGGGTAGAGCCACCTTATGGTGGGAAGAGATTAAAACAATTCGGGGAATAGATGAACAAGAGGTAACATGGGAGATCTTTTAAAAAAGATTTTAAAGACAAGTATCTGACAAGATGATTTTATGATGAAAAAGCAAAGGAATTGCATGATTTGAAATTGGGACAAAAGACCATGGATGAATTTATAGCCAAATTTACTTCTCTACGGAGATATGTCCCTTAAATTCAGGAGGAGAAAGGTAAAGTGCAACGCTTTATCAAAACTTTTCCAACTTTCATGAAGGAAAGGATATATTTGATAACCCAAAATATATGGATGAGGATATCCAGAAAGCTTGAATAAATGGGATATCAACAAAGTGTTAGGATCCTATAGTGATAGGATTCATAATTTTGAATTGGCTAAGTTTGAGCCTTGTAATATTGTACATGCCTTTGCTTTTTGCAAATGTTTTCCTATTAAAAATTAAAAAAAAAAATGTAAATAGGGTATTTCCTAAAAGAAACATCAAAGGACAAAAAGAAAGAAAAGATAAAAATGAAAAATATGAACAAAAAAAATACAAAAAATAGATCATGAAAGTGTGCAAGCCTAAATGCCACTACTATTTTACTGCTTTATTGTTTTAAATAATGGTTGTGTGTAGCTTGTCATCCATGTCACAACCCATGGTAGTCAAACTGTTTAATCTTGGCTATTTCATGCTTTCAATTTTATGTTTATAGTTAGAGAATAAAATCTGACCAGACAGTTTAATCTTGGTAGATCATTAAATAGGTAGAGAAAATAAAAGGAGCTCATCAGTTTAATCTAAGCCCTTGGATGATATAAGATTAGAAGTAGATAGTTCACTTTTCAAAATAAAAATGAATGATAAGGATTTGCTAGTATAAATGCACCCAAATAAAATGAAGAAAAAATGGTAGGGTAAGTAATGGGTAAGTAGAAGAAAGGTTGCTGAAGTATAGAGTTGATTGGATAAAAAGTACATCTATCATGCTTGACTATATGTTTCAATGTGCATGAGCATTTAAGAAGGCAAAAGACAATGGTTTGCAAGTTCATTTAATTAACTTCCCTTCATTCTTTTTACCCCTTTACTTACTAATTTCCCCATTCACAAGTAAGTTCTAGTACTTAAATCCTTCAAGTCATAAAGGCTCAGAGCATTTATCTGACTTTTAGTGGGACCGGACCCTCGGCTTAATGACTTATGGACATCAAGTATGAGAATCCCCTTCATAAGATTCATTTTCCTTTCATTACCCTAATAAAACCCCTTTTCCTAAGGATAAACTTCATTTGCCTAGGAAACATAAAAAACCCCATGTTAAATTCTATTTCATTAAAAAAACCCACAAAAGTGCTTTATCCTAAGTATGAAATGTATGTGAAAAAATGTGCAAATTTTACATTTATGCTAAGGGTATGCTCACTCCGCTCATTTCATATTATTTTTTAACTTTATTATATAAATCCCCGATATACCTTTTCCCGTATATTAAATAAATCCCCTATATAAATATCCCAACCCCTAGATTTTGTATAAACTATACAATTTACCCCATATCGCGACAAAACCCACTTAATACACCACTACGCAGTAAACCCAAACTAATCCCGTCATTAAGCCCCACCCGATCTTTTAATCTAATTATTAAATCCCAATTAATCCTAAATTGTGAAGGATTAAAGCCCTGCCCCCCCCCCAAAACCCATGTTGTTATCACCCGTGCACCTCCCTCGCCCGACTACCATTCGATCATCATTTCCCTCATTCGACGGTCCATAGCCATATCGGTCGTACCCGATGGCTAACCTTTACCCACCCAATAAGGTGGTTTTCCTCGGCCCCCAACTGCTACGTGTCGAGCAATGGAGTAGATCAGGTGACCCCTCCTAAATACCATTCCCTCCACAAAAGCGGTACGATGGCTTCGGAAACCACCTCCCCACCAAACCCAAGAAACCGCCTACTATTCATGTGTGAAATTACCCACCAAAAAGTGATCGTTGCTCAATAAAAAGCCTGCGAAACCCTTTTTTGCTCATTTTCTCTGTGAACCTATGCAAACCAGTGCGACACCTACGAAATCTGAATTTACCAATTGAACTCCAAATTCACTCCCGAAGAAGCTACAAAGACCCTAATCAACCCCTCAGTCCGCACTAGAGCCATTTGAACATCTGCAGTTGCCATGAACCTCGAATTTGAAGCTAATTCACCCAATTCCAGGTATTTAAAGCTAAATTACTAGTCACCCTTTCCACTTTGAAAATGTTTAGTCTGTAAAGTGTTTTAATTAAGTAGAATTAATTGAAATTACTTTAAATTTAAAAGTCTATGCCCAAACCCCTCTGAAAGCTTCCAGTTTCCTTTAAAACCTCTGAATAAACCTGTGAAAGCCAAATTCAAATACACAAGAACTGAATTATGGTCGCCCATGTCGCCATGGATGTCAGACCTATCACGACTCCCCATTTGGACCTAGACCACCTCCCCCAGCGAACAAGGATTTTCAAATTAGAGACACAAGTGCATATGAGGTCTTGCTCAAAATTCATTGTTTGAGTAGAGACATATATCTGAACCATTTTGATGAAATTGGTCTTTGGGACTCCAATTTTCCTAAATACCAATTTCCTCAAGTACATGTTTTTCCTGAAATTGTCCATATGTGTCATGCATGTTACATTCCCAGCCAGAGAGCTATAATGTCTCCTGACCAAAAGGTTTTGTTAACAATCACAACTAAGTCAATTAATGAAATGTTGTAAGACCAACCAGGTCCTGACCTAACCCCACTCTCCATTGGGGATTTGTTAGACCTGTACACCAAGTTGACCCCCTCTAGACTAGCCCAAATATTTCAAACTTTCATTGTTAGACAAGCACATTCCTAAAGATGCCCCTCCATATGTTCTTGCCATTTTCTCTGAAAGGGGAAAGCATATTGTGGCTATGATATCATGTGTTTTGGGTTGTACCACTGATGAATTTTTTGATGAGCTCATCCTGGCCTTCATGTCCTTTTTCACCCCAGGAAAGCCTCTTGCTACTCTATACAATTATGCCCACTTCATAGCTGCAAGGATGCATGAACAGTTTACTAGAAGATAATGAGAGTATTCACATACTCATTGTACTATACCATATGTTTTTGTATTATCAGTAAGACAGGTTCCCTTTCACCCCAGGTCTGTCATATTTTGGACACCATTGTTCCACAAGTATTCCTCACCATACACCTATATAGACTTTATTGACTCTTTTTTCCATCCAGTCATGACTATGCTGACAAGAAATCCTCCACCCAGAATAAGCCAAGAGATCAAAATATTCCTCCAGTTGTCCAACCAAATCAAAGTGGGAGATTGGTATCTTTACCAAAATCACACTGAAATAAGAATCTATGGGTGCCAGCTTGCCCCATACAAACTCCCAAAATACCTCCCCATGAGGTTATTTTCTCTATAGTATATAGGAAAATAATGAATTTTGATGAAGTAAATTTTGTCTCAGCCAAGAAAAGAACACAATTTAGAGTCAAAAACTAGTTAGGCCCTTTCATTTGCAATTCTAGAGAAGCAGGGTAGGAAGCAGATCTGATTCTGCAACAAATAAAGTTTCAAAATAGTTTCATGTGGAGATATGACCCTCAAGGGTTCATCACCAAACTTAGATAAAAGGTCAAATTGGGGCCTTACATTCATCACCCCATACCAGAGATAGAAAGATATGCCAATCAATCTGAGTGGCTGGAGAACACTCTTATAGACAAGGATAATACAAAGGTAGATGTTGAAATACCTTGTGTGATTTAGAAATATAGCTTGATGAAAGCTCATTCCTGCAGGTACCACAACAAGAAGCAACCATGAGCAGCCCTACAGTTTTGCGGACTCCTCAGAATGAGGAAAGGAATCCCAAGAGGAATAAAGAGGGAGCCTCCACTTCAGGCATGGACACATCCAATGTGCAGTATGAAGGTAGCCAGAGCAAAAGGCCAAGGCTCAATCCTATTTCATAATAGGAAGACACAGAAGGCTCAACGGAAGTAACTAATAGCTATTTTGACATGAGCAGGGGCATAGTTCCATCTGGAGAAACACATGAGCCATCTACCTCACATACTCAAATGTTAGAAAGGCAGCTCAGTGTAGAAGTCTCCTCATTTAGTAGGCTTGCTGATAAAGATAAGAATATTAAGGACAAATTCAAGGAAATCAAAATGAGAAATGAGAAACTTAAGGCACAGTCTTATGCACAGTACCTCAAGCTTACACCTACAAACCAAACTAGGTTGATGTCAGATTTTGACATCAAGGAGGGAAAGATGCAAATGTCCTTTGTAAAACCAACTGTACAATAGCCAAGGACATCAACAGATTATAAAAAAAATTGATTTTGAGGTATTGGCAAGGGATATTCATCCCATAGACCAGATTGAATTTCACAAACAGGCTGGAGAAATGATTTACTCTACCCTTACAGGAAAATCCATAGCTTCCCATCAGTTGCAGAATTCATTGAACAATATCTCAGCTCAGTATCAATTAGAGAAGGCCTCCTCACAAGCCAAGGATACCAGAATCAAGTCTTTGGAAGTCTTAGTGATTGAATTGGGACATGGTCGCTAAGATATCAAAGCCATTGAATAACTGATCAAGAAAAGGAATGATGACATTGCAGCACTCAAAAAGCAATTGAAGATACCTCAGCTGCAACATCCCCGGACACAAGAAGTCTTGGAAAACCAAACCAGACATGAAGAATTGATGGACTTAGTCCTAAAATTAAATGATTAGTTAAGGGAGACAAAGAAGGAATTGGATAGTTTAATCCAATTGAAGCAGACTGATATTGCCACAACCTCAGTGAATGTCATCCCAACAGTCTCAACAGTTGTTCCTTCCACATTGGCAGCCTCATTGCCTCCCACAGCTCCTATGCCCACAACACAATAGGTTTCAACAGAGTCTACATCATCAGCAGGTAAAGTAGGTGAAGAAGCAACAAAGTTAGTCAAAGCTATGGAAGAGATGTCCATACAGACAAAAAAAATGAATAAGCTAAAAGAGAAGATGACAAGCTTGGAAATTGATTACAAGCTTGCCAAAATCATGCACAAAGAAGAGTGCAAAAAGCTTCCAGAATGAGTGAGAGATTAAAATCCATGGAGAAGGATATGACACTGAAAGAATCCCTTGGCCAGGCCAAGGAACTATTATGGGCCAATATCATTGACTCTATCAATGATATTTGGCCATCTATTCAGGGAATTTTTGCGCAGATAGATTTAATAAAGATGGCTACAGATGCCATCCAAAGAGTAAAAGAAGGATTAGAAGAGATGCCCGAAGATGTGACTAGAATCATCCAATTCCTTAACATTAAAAATAATTATGAGCTTCAGGAATTGGATACAGAGGATAGAACAAAGATAATTTTGGAGGTGAGAAAAATCCTTTCCAAAAGAAACTTAATGCTAAACCTGGAGGACAAATCTCAAAATATGCAGGTAGCCGTTGATAGATTTATGGCTAAGTTTCAAATTTTGAGAGAGAAAGGGTTACCCAGTCCCTTTGTAATAAATGACAAGCTCATGACGCAGAAGGATTACAATAGCAAAGTCAAAGAGCTAGCAAAAGAACAGGTCAGTACATCATCAATCAAGGCATTTCCAACAGGCAAAGTACTTTATCAAACATTTGAAAACTTGTTTTACCGCCAGCATGAGGTAAAACACTTGTTTATCAATAAGCCTACTTTTTCCAGGTACACTGAGGTAGATGAAATATATAGAAGGATGCTAAAGATCCAATTACCTGACACTGAAACATGAGAGAAATTCACTGATTTACTGTGAGAAATATGCAATAAAAAGGTTAATGTACAGTAAAAGTGAAAAAGCCAAGTAAAAAGATGAAGACAAATCAACAGAGTCAAAGTGTATTAGTGTCAAAGTGTATCAGATGAAAGCCAAAAGTAAATGAAGATTCTAGCGTAAAAGATCAAACAACAAAGCATCATAAAGGGCTAAAATCAAACCATAAAAGCCAGCAGTGCCAAAATAAAAGGGACAACATGAAGCAGTTCAATAGCTGTCTCTATCTTCTTGCAAGAAGATATTTTTATTTCCTAGATTAAATCTCAAGCTAGTTTGAGATATTTTGTAATAATTTTTTGTATAAATACTTCACAATTTGAAGTATGTAGTGTGGACTCTATTAGACATTTCTATAGACTTTTTGATCAAGAAGAACCAGAAGGTTATTGTATCAATTGATGAGCAAGCTAGATTGATTAATAAAGATTAGACTGTTCCAAGGATTCATGTGTTGAGCGAATATCAAACAAGTATTTTCATGTGTTTTTGTCAATTTCTCAAAGTTATTCACAATCTTATATGTATTTCAATCTAAATGCTATAAGTGGAAATATATTTCAGAACTTGTTTAAATCACACTCTGTTTTAATAGTTAAGTATTTGAATGTTTTCTTTTGTAATTTAAATTAAATAATTCTTAATTTCTCTTTAATTTAAATTAATTTCATAAATAATCCAGATTAAAGGATTCTTAACTACCCTTTGATTTCGATTACCCCTACCTTCATCATTCATTATCCGGGTCTTAGAACCCTTAACTGCTCTCTCACCTTGATTGAAACCCTTCCACCCCTCTATCTCAAACATCTGAAATCCACTCTGCTATCTTGCCCTTGGAACATCCCCTTTAGTGAGTTTATATAGCCTTGCTTCCTTACCAGTTGACTCCATAGCCCAATGGTATGAAAGGAATCAATTTATCCATCTGTTTAACAGATCCCACCACCCAATTTCAAACAAAACCAAAACCACCTGAACAATCATATCTAGCCTAATACATCTTAACTAAAACAAAGATAAATATTAAAGAGAAATCCCTCTCTGAGCATCAAGAAGGCCAAGTCCTGATCTCCAAAAGTGGAATTAGTGGTTACCTTTGGTTTTTCCTTTTTCTTACTTCAAAGGAATTACTAGAGCGATAACACAAAGGATGGAAAAAAAAAAGGAGTAGAGGAATTTTCAAAACACCAAGAATATTAAAGTTGTTGGAAATAAAATAGCAACCAAAAAACAACTAAATGGATCTCCCATAAAAAGTCAGTAGAAATTTTGAACACAAATTGAA
Source organism: Pinus taeda (assembly GCA_000404065.3). Lineage (NCBI taxonomy): Eukaryota > Viridiplantae > Streptophyta > Pinopsida > Pinales > Pinaceae > Pinus > Pinus taeda. The sequence continues at coordinate 9,275 of APFE030475091.1, forward strand.
ACCAGACAACCGAAGGCCTCAAGCAAGGTAGAACTGAATTAACTACAAAAACCTCCTTTATAATGTTGGGGCTGTCGAGAGCCCCATTATTATGAAAAATTCTCTCATTGTACCCGAGCAGAGCCAACTGCTAACATTCAGGAAGCTTCTAGAGTCGGGGAAGTGGCGAGGAACATACCACGAATCAATGTTGCGTTGGAAGATCACTAGGCTAAGTACCAACCGAAAATGGTATAATTTGAAGGTAAATTAGCTAACCACCTTGTCTCTATTTTAATAGACCCTGGTGCAAGTTTAAGTTATGTCAATCTGAAAGTATTTGAGTTGTGTCAATTTTAGAGTGTCAAATTTACGAGTCCTTAGTTAGTATAACTGGCCACTAGAGCAAAGCGAAAGGTGACTGCCAAGGTAGAGTATTGTCCTGTTGAGATAGGAGGGAAAAAAATTAAGGTGAATTTAAACATGTTTCCTTTAGGGTTGTATAATGTTCTAATAGGTATGGATTGGTTAGAGAAACATTGGTCCTTAGTAAATTACAAATAAAAGACTATCAATTTCCTTACTGATGAGTTTATTAAGCAAGAGATTCAGGGCATTAAAGGGCCATTAAGCCACAAAAATTACATCCAATCACTTAAGCAAATATATTCTAAAAAGCTACCAAATTTATGTGGTGCAAGTTGGCTACACCAACTCTAAAGATAATATAACAACCCTGGAAAATATACCAGTCATACAAGAGTTTGTCGATGTTTTTCCAGAGGATATTCTGGGGCTGTCTCCAAAGAGGGATATTTATTTTATTATAGAGCTGGTCCTAGGAGAAACCCTAGTGTCAGAAGCCCCTTACCTCATGATTATTCTTGAGCTAACAGAGATTAAAATGGAGCTACAAGAATTACTTTAAAAGGGATACATTCATCCAAGCGTGTCAACCTGGGGAGCCCCATTGTTATTCGTGAGGAATAAAGATGACACTTTACGACTATGTATCGATTATCTGAAACGAAATAAATTAACTGTTAAAAACAAGTATATGTCGCCGAGAATTGATGACCTATTTGACCAAGTCAAAGGTGCTACCGTGTTATCAAAAATTGACCTACAATCAGGCTATCATCAGATAAGGATAAAAGAGGAGGACATCTATAAAACAACATTCATAACCCGTTACGGTCATTATGAATTTGCATTTTTTTTCATTCGGCCTCACAAATGCCCCAACAAAATTTATGTGCCTGATGCACAGAGTTTCCCACCCTTACTTGGATGAGTTTGTTCTGATTTGTATTGAAAACATTATGATTTACTTGAAATTTTTGGAGGAACATAGGGAACATCTCAGGGTAGTGCTACAAACCTTAAGAGAAAATCAACTATATGCTAAATATAGTAAATGTGAAATTTATAAGGGCCAAATCCAATATTTGGGACACATTATTTACTCTAAAGGCCTGGATGTAGATCTTAAGAAAAATAGAACTATCATGGAATGGGTTGTTCCCAAAAATGTGGAATTTATCTGATCATTTATGGGTTTGGATGGGTATTATTGCCACTTTATTGAAGGATTTCTAAAACTACTTACCCTATAAATTCCTTGTAGAAAAAGGGGAGAACATTCAAGTGGACAATAGAGTGCCAACATAGTTTTGAACAGTTGAAGCACTGATTGACAATAGCCCCCGTGCTAAAAATTGCAGACCCAAAAAAGGAATTTACTATCTGTACAGATGCCTCTTAGGATGGTGTAGGAGGAGTTTTAATTTGGGAAAAAAAGGTTATAACCTATGAATCTTGCAAGTTAAAAGAACATAAGTAGAGATATTCCACCTATGATTTGGAGCTAACTGCAATAGTTCACACTCTAAAGGTTTGGCAACATTACTTGTTAGGGAAAAGATTCCTTTTAATGATAGACCATAATATTTTAACCACTTTCTTTAAGAAACCTAATCTAAATGTCAGTCAAGCTCGATGGACCACATTTTTTAAGCAAGTTTGAATTTGACATTAAACATATGAAAGGGAAGGAAAATCGTGTTGCTGATCCGCTCAGTAGGAAACTACATTATGTGTATGAAATTTCCTACAGTCGGGTAGAAATTGACTTTTCTAAGTAGATCAAAGAAGCTTCTATTAGAGATAAATAGTACAGGTTTTTGTGGTAGTAAAGTAATAAAGCGCACAGTCCCATAAAACAATCTGAATATGGTATAAATAATAAAAAAAATTGACTTTTAAGGGGAGGATATACGTTCCTGAGCAGCTAGCGATTAAGAAACTTTTGTTGGATGATTTTATCGAAGCCCCTATGCTGTCCACCCTGGATATCAAAAACTATTCTCTGCAATAAAAAGGACTATTCCTGGCTTGGTAGGAGGGATATTACTAAATATCTAGCTAAATGTTTAGAGTATCAACAATTCAAGGTAGAGCACCAACATCCGACTGGTTTACTTCACCCCTTACCAATACCTGAATGGAAGTGGGATATGATTACATTAGATATTATAGTTGGGTTGCCAAAATACAAGAGGCATAACAATTCAATCATAGTGGTAGTAGACAAATTGAGCAAAGCAACTCATTTCATCCCTGTTAAATCCACATACCAAACTGTCCAAATTGCGGATATATTTATGAAGGAAGTGTTTCAATTACATGGGATATTTAGAGTTATAATCTATGAGAGGGATGTAAAGTTTACATTTGCGTTTTGGAAGGATCTTTTTACTAGACTAGGTACTCAAGTCAAATTCAATACTACATACCATCCACAAACCAATGGATAGACTGAAAAAGTAAATCAAGTGCTTGAGGATATGCTACGAATGTATGTAATGAAACAATCAGGAAAATGGGAGGACTACCTTAATTTAGTAGAATTTGCATACAATAATAGTTATCACGATTCATTAAAAATGAGTCCATTTGAAGTGCTCTATGGGAAGAGACTAGGATACTATTGTAGCGGCTACAACCACCCTCCAAAATTTTGGCCTACACCTAATTTCGAAGCCTCCCTTGGGAGTTTCGCTTGATGACTACACACCCTCAGGTTCACTCCATGAGCCTGTGGGAGTTTTTGCATCCGCCTTGCTTGTTCATTTCACCCAAGTTTCTGCATGTTGGTGTCTAAGTCATGCTTGCGACCACGTTCTGGTTATGCTCAAATTCTTTGCTTCGTGTGTAGTTGTTGTGTTCGCTATGAAAGCATCCGTCGCACTCACACACGGAGTCACATTCACTATCGCACAAGCATCGTCACAGTCGATCAACAATCAATCATGAATGCCACCTATGCATCTTTCGATCATTCACACACTTAGTCATTTTGCTAAAGTTTTGACGACCGGACTCCCCTCTGACACCTGGACCATCACCCCACCTTCGAATCGATCGACTATCACCCAGAACAATGTAGAAGCACCAAGAAAGTCTTTCCAAGCTATGTTTATCGCAAGCGATCAAATCAACTTTCATGCTGGCCACCCGGATAGTCAGACCCGACATCCACCCCCAGGATTGACATCCCTCAAAAATTGCACAGAGGCTACTGATCTTGCTTGCTCTACTGACTGAGGAAATTGTGTAGACATGCCAGACATACACCAAGTGCCCATCCCTGTCTCCCTTAGAAAATTGCACATTTTTTCTAGTCAGTCCTCCCCACAATCGACCAGCTGCTCATCCAGGAAATTGCACAGTTTTCATGAGTAGGCCTTCTATTGGACATCAGTCCGCTCAGCTCAGAAACTGCGCAGAGATGATCAACAGGTCATCCTATCAGCCTCAGTGCAATTTTCCTCACTAGCAGCTCCTAGCAATAGACTGCCAGTTCCCTCAAGTAATTTCGCAGTTTCTGCTGCCAGGCTCCCAACAGCTAACTGCAACATAGTTACCAATCAAATGAAAATGAACTGATATCCATTTTTTTGAGGCAGCAAAAAATCACCCAATTTTGAATAGTGGTGATGCTAGAAGACACCTTTTTTTAGCATATTTTTGGCACTCTAAATTTTCTTATGTATCAAGTATGAACATTTTCTTTTCAATGTTAGTGATTTTCATGTTGATTTTGGAAAGTGTTGATGCAACATCAACCGCTTTTTTTTAAAGGGTTGATTTTTGATACTTTAAATTTTCTAATGCCTTCTTCTTCCTTTAAGATTTTTTTAAGTGTATTTTTTGTATTTGTGTGTTTTCATTTTTCTTTTCAATTTTGTTTGTAATGACATATTCATTTTTTCGCTTAGTTAAAAACATAAAAAAAATGGTCAATATTTTAAAGTTACTATTTTCTATATGTTTATGTAATGTTGATTAAGATTTCAATGGACATCAAATAATTGTCACTAAAACACAATAATTTTAAACATTTGACAAAAAAAAACACATTTTCTATATAAATATAATGAAAAAATACACATTTTTGGAATTTTTGTCAAAAATGACATGTCAAATAAATGATTTTTATGAGAAAATCCTAACAAAAAAACTTTTAAAAATATCATTCTTTTTTACGAATTTTATGTTAAAAAATAATGGTAATCACAGGGATTTTACAGAAAAAAATGATTCACATAAAAATTAAAGTGAAAATCAGATAATACAAATATTGAACATATAATAACAATAATCAAATGTTCATTCTTCTCATAAAATCTCAAAGTCAAAACATTACAAGTAAAACTAATGAAGATCTCTCAAAATTGAGTTTGATTTGCAATCATAACTTAAATGTCGTCAACAATATCATATAATCTATGTTCATCGTCTTCTTCAACTTCATTATTTTCTTTTTCCACAATATTTCCAGCTTGAGTTTCCTCATTTTTCTCGTCTAATGGATCTTTCATGTTTGCAAATCTCCCAAAGTGTGCTTTTCCAATCATTCCTTATAATGGTGGTTGAGGTTCTTTTGCCTTTTTTGCCACACATGATTCATTAAAATCTCCTTTCCTCTAACCAACTTCTTGCATTTCATCTGGAAGAAATTGAAGAGCATTAATTCTTTGTTGAATAAAATTTCATTATAGAGGACCTTTTTCAATCACAATACAATTTATTCCTTTTTGTAGGCAAAATGCTAGTGTTGTACCTAATCATTAAGCAAAAAAAACAATAAGTAAATTAGTATAAACACATAAAAACAAAAAAACAAAATATTAAAATTCAATTTTATATGATAAAACTTACCTAAACCTGAAAATAAATCCAAAACCCAGTCTCCTTCATTTGAACTTAAATCTATAAGCTAGTTAATCAATGTTTGTGGTTTTTGATAAATGTTAACTATCTCTCCTTTTGTATCTTTATCCTCGTATGTTAAATTTTTTACGACAACATCATGAACCAGTACATGGCTATGACTCTTTCCATCTACTTGGTTCAGAAGAATGGACTTATAGTTATCATCTTTTGCCTAACATTCAACATGGATGAACTCACAATCACTTGTAATTGGCAGATCTCTGGAAGAAATAAGATTTGACTTTTGTCTGTAACATGACATAGTAAAAGTTCAATCCACTTGTACATATAAAAAATTACATTAATGAAACATACAATTTCAATGTCTTACCATGTAAGGTTCATCCTTGAGTTTGATTTTCCCTTGAAGCTTGTTAATAACATTGCAAATTGTGTGTTTGATTGAAATGTCACAAATCTCCAAAGTGGCGATGTTGTGTCTTCTTGAAAGTCCGTAACCACTTTATTAAAAGCTTGATAAGTGTAAGACTCACTGTAACCAATTTATTAAAAACTTGATAAGTGTAAGGCTCACTATCATATTCAATGTTTAGGAAATTGAAACCATGAGGAATGTATGCAATAACAAGGGCATATTCCCTTTTAGGTATGGGTTTTTCAATGTCTTCATAGTCACCTTGTATTATTTGATATTGGATTGTCTCCAACCCATTCCAAATGAAATGAGTAAGAGTTGCATCAAGTTCAACATTCCTACGACGCTGCTTTCTTAGCCTTTCCAACTTAAATCTTTCAATGAAACTTTTGAAAGTATTTGGTACTCCATTCGCATCCTTCTTAGACATCTTTAATGAAATAAATAAATATAAGTATGAGTAATATAATAAAATAAAAAATGATATGAATAAAATGAATGTAAAAATCAACATACCTTTTTGAATGCAAGATAAAAATCTTTAAGTGTTGTAGAACTTGATTATGGGTAGTTGAGTACAACATCATTCCAACTCTCTTCATTCAACATTTTAACCATATGTTCTTGTATTTTCATATAAATCTTATGATTGAATAAATAAAGTAAAAATTGTTAATATAGTGATATGTATAACAAATAATACCAACAACAATATGTTATATTTAAAAGAAAATTATAATCCAAGAAAAAGTAAAATTAATTCAACAAACTTACTTTTGAAATTCTGAGCACATTTCCTCCAATGACAATTCACCTGACTTCACACGACATAGTATTGATTTGACTAGTTTTTCATCTTTCACACTTTGCATTGTTTTCCAAGGTGTGATAATCAAATCATCTAGAAGTTGCCTCATTTCAGGACCTATCTTACTATTGGTACATATTATGGGTTTAGACCTTTTAACCTTCTGATTTTTTATGCCAATATTCTCCCATAATTTGAAAATGTCATCAATCAATTCCCATATCTCCCATGCTCTAAATGCCAACTGGAAAATGTTATCTATGCCCTGAATAGTTCTAAATTTACTTTGCCACCTTTTGATTGAATTCTATCCTCAATTTGATAACCTATTTCCATACAACATTCCTTCCGAAAGCTTAAATTGACATTAAGCTTATCCCCACCACATTTTTCTAAAAATTCATTATGAATAAATCTGACCCTTTGGACGAAAGTCATAGACATTCTATACTCATTATCTGCATTATGATTCCATTCAACTAACTTTGCCTCTGTTTCTATTAAACGAACATAAATGATGCATTTCACTATTTCAAAAAGATAGTTTCTAGGATATTCCTTGATCAATTGTCTTTTGGCCTTTGCTTAATGGTTCCCTCCAATTACATAATATCTGTAGTCAAAACATCATGTCCTATCAAATGCCTCCTTATTGGGAACTTGATTTGGATCAACAAGAACCACATAAGCCACCGCATGTGCATATGGATTGTACTTGATTTTTTTTTCCAAATTATGGACAAGCAAGTGATGCGCCTTTCTAATTTGATATTGGGATTGTCCTTCATCTGACCTATAGAATTGGGTGACATTAAGCTCAAATATTTTGCTACTATTAATTAATTTATTCTTCCTCAAGTGATTCTGAATGGAATTTTGTTTTGTTTTCATAATGCCATCTTCTAAATCGACACTTGGTGTTATGATTTCTTTGATGCCTTTAGAACTTTCAATTTGTTCTTGACTGTTGCTTATGATTTTAATAGATTCACCAATTTTTGATTTCTTCTTCTTCCTAGTTAACATTTCTTCTTCTATAGAAATAATCTCCTCATCATCAAGTGGAAGAGAGACATCCATGGGCATTTTTCTTTTCGGTGTTTTATTTCTTTTCTCCTTTCCAACAACAATTCTAACCTCCTCCTCACTAATGGAAACATATTTTTGAGCTTCAGCTTGAGCTACAACTGTCACATCTTCAAAAGAAACATGTTTACCTTTGTTAGATTGACCCATCGTATGGATTCTTTATTGATCCCCTACATGTACCATTGTAGTGTTATGGATTATTGACTTTTACTTCATTCCCTTTTCTTGTTCTGACTCTATATGGAAATTGTTGATCACATGCATAATATTTGATTCCATATAATAAATACCCTCCAGCATCATTGAAAGACTCTAAGCAAAATCCTATAAAAGAAAATACAATATGTCAATGATCAATCATTTATAAAAAATTTAATAATCATTACAATAATATATTACACATAAATATAAATAAGCATACTTACAATGTTATTTGCAATGTTGGATGAGATTTCTTCACACAATGGTGTAGATTCTTCATCTGTGTCATACTTGTTCTTTGAGAGATGATATCTAGCCTTTTCATGTGACTTGGGAAATTTTGAAAGAACATAAACAATGTTTGAATTCGGCACCAAACATATGTCTCGTACTCTGCCTATCACCTCATATGGTTCACCCAAATAAATCATACCATACTATAGATAGGGATATGTATTATCATTAGATTCAACATTTTTATCATGCTATGTAAAATTTGTTTTATTTATTTCTCGTGAATCCATCCATTCAGAAAATCACCTTGAAGATGAGAAAACCCACCTCCTAAAAGTTTTTAATAAGAATGGTTATAGTAGGTCCCAAGGTCTTAGGGCTTTTCAAAATGCGTCGACGAGAATATCTCTTATGTGATTTTTATCAAAATTTGTTGTTAAAATTATTATGGATCACA